>VYZT01037687.1:587-18771 GCA_013400735.1 Pomatostomus ruficeps | reverse complement strand
TCACTGCCGGGAGAGGAAGGCTCGGGCTCGGGCTCGATCGCCTGCCTCGCCGGGCTCCCCGCGGCCGCTGCCGGCACCCGCGCCCCGGACCGGCGTGGGGCCAGCCCCGAGCGAGAGTCCGGAGGGCCGGGCCGCCCTCCCCGCTCCACCGTGCCGCCGCACACAGGTGGTTCCCGCATCACCTGTTAGCCGCGGGCTGCCCGGGACACGGACCGTCACCGAGCACACGGAGCTCCCATCGATCTGCGCTCCTCGAACACCTCTGCCGGGCTAGCACAGGCTGGGAGCAGCCCCTAAGCCCCAGGGTGTATTTTGGAAAGGATTGGAAAGGGCATTTTAAGACACCTTCATAACACCTCTAATTTATAAAAGCCAACTATGACACATGACATACCATTAGAAAATGCTTCGATAATGATAGTTCTCCCAGTTCAATTTTACACAGTTTTTCAGTCTTTACGATTTCCTCTATTCCTGCATGAATAATGATGTGTTTCAGAAATTCTGGTTCTTCTTATTGTGTTCATCCCAAAAAAATTACAGTAATTTTTTTCAAGGCACATAAGGGTTATAGGCTTAGCTACCTAATACCTTAAGTATTACTTTTGACATCTTATTTTATATTATTCCTTGAAGCTTGTATTGTTAAGACTCTTATGAGCTGAAAGATAAAAGAGTAATTCCTATGCCACATTGCCAAGTAATGATTTAGGAAAGGACTTACATCTCCTTTTATTTCATGGGACAAACTTAGGTCTGTTTCAACTCCAAAAAGATGGAATGATTGAAGTCTTCAGTGGACAGAGACACCACACTGTAGTATGATGCTTGCCAAGAAAAACACAATGTTGAGTAGCTTTTGCCAAGTTTTGTATTTTGATAAAAATACATTCACTGATGGAGGTTTAGGTAGGACTGTGGAGAGACAGGATTCAGAGTACTGTATTTGTCACATACCCTCAAAATATTTCCCTTCTATAAGGTGAATCCTCAAGTAGCCAGGATATGGCCCTTCTTATCAAAGAAATTCAAAGTAGTAAGAACAGAGATCAGGATTTTATCTAATTATGAGGATTTGAGCTTACTTTGAAGTTAACCTCACAGAAAACTCTAATTCGTCGCAATTTTTCAGGAGCCCTTGTCATTACACATATACAGTTTTCAGAGTGAGTCAATTCAGATTTACAATTTTCACTTCCCTTTGCTCTACACCAACATTGTATCAGAACTCTGTGAGTTACGAAAACACTCTAAATAATGGGAGCAGCTGGTCATAACAGAGTGAACTGAGGCAGGAATGGTAGCAATACATCAAGAATACCTATACATTCATCTTGTGTCTTAGAATGAGTTACAGGTATACAGCACAACATGGAACAGAAGCACCAGAAGAGCCTACCAGGTTTTTACAGATAAGGTAGTGTGTGTCAACTCAAAGATGAATTGCGTCTGAAGCAAAGAAAAAAAAAAAGTGATCCAAATAAACTGAACTGTCTCCATAAATCTGCATGTTTCTCTCAATCTCATCTGCTTTATTTTTGTGCTTGCTCTCCGTGTTTCCATCCACTTGCTCTTTGTCTCTTGTTCTTCTTGATGGGCCTTGCTCCAAGTAATTTCCTCTTCATATTCTATCCTTTTTGTTCTTTTGAGTTTGAAATACTTCTCTTAGAAAAACTTGTGTCATTTTGATGTTCTATGTAAAACAAAATGTACGTGTCAGAATGTGGGGTTTTTCCAAATTTGCTTTAAAGGGCAAATTCCTAATTGTTTACCAAACATGATTAAGTTTCCTCCAATTAGCATGTCAAGCCCATGTATCTGCTCTATATAACATTCAGTAGAAATTGACATCAACTGTGATTTCATCCCTTCTATATAATTACATTTCATCATATCATTGTATTTCTACAAATATAGAGTTTCATTCTAGTTTTTTCTTTCCAAGATATATAATCACTTTCTTTCTTCCTCATTTATTCCAAATATTTATTTTGGAGCTAAAGACTAATAATACCTTGAGCATATATTTAATGGTACAAGTATAGCTGAAGATTTCTTCCAGTCCCTTGTGATAAAATTTTAATTTCTTCTTCTTAAAATACCTGATATAGTTTCCATCTAATTTTTAAATTAGAATCTGAATCAGCATATTCCTGTTTGCCTCAAATGTAAACTAATTGGAAAGACTTAACAAAATTATGATTTACTGTGCCCAGATCAAGTTCAGATTTCCCCATCTGTTTAAAATACGTAATATGTAAAATTAAGTGTTAAATCATGAAGCTAAAATAATGATCAAGGAGACATTTTCTTCCAAAAGAGAAAATCAAATCTCTGGTAAGTAAAAAATAACCATCTGGATTTAGTGGTAACATGTTCCTAACAGGGAGGACCTGGGTTTTTTTCTGCCTATTTGTGTGGATGAGAAAAGGCTCAGACCCAGAAAATGTACAGCAATACCCAGATATTCAGCCTTTTCAGTCTGTTGTGCTCCCCCACTGGTCATGGGACATCTGCAAAGGGTTAACACAGTAGTTCAGCTACCCAAATTGTATTAGCACTAAGGAACTGAATGATTTGTAATTAAAATTTTGAATAGAATAAATATAAATCACAAAATATCCAACATGTCCATGTTACATTCTAGGCCTCCAGAAAAGCCATTTATTTTTGCAGTGCTTCCTCTGCTAGAGAATGGCTCTCCGGGTGGGAGCTCTCTTGATGCCCAGAAGAATTCATCATTAGGTTATACTTTGTGACTGCATGTCACTCACAATGTTTTTCACAAGGAAAAAAGAAACCCAACAGCTAAATCAGTCTGTCACTTACTTCTAGGCAAAATATTCTTCTTTCTCCAAAAAGTAATAAAAGTTCATTTTGCTATTTTTTTATTCAGAAATGAGAAATAAACTCTTCTTCTTTCTATGATACATTTTATTTTTGTTCTCAGAAGTGTATTTTATTTAGCTTTGAGTCATTCAGTGTAATAATGTATCCTAAAAATATTTATGTGTATTCTGTATCACAAAACATGAACAGTAATTTGGCCATGCTCAAATATTTAGTGTCTGTGATAAAGTACTTGATAAAAATGGGAAGTCGCCAACACCTCTGGGAGTCCTCTGGCCCCTGTTGTGGGATGTGCACTGGGTGTCAGTGCAAAGCTGTTGTCAGTGGGGTAGTTGCAGGGTGGCCTCTGTGACTGGAGTGACCCTGTGCCAGGCAGGTGGTTCCAGCCAACTTCCCACCAGATCCACCACATGGATCTGAGCCCAGCAGCCACCTCCATGCCACCTCTAGGGAAATGTATTTGAGGAAGGGCACAAACTGCTGAGGAGCGGGGGAGGAGAAAGGAAGTGCCAAGGTCAGAGGAGAGAGGAGGTGCTCCATGATGGAGCCCTCCCAAAGGAACTGAGGCCCATGGAGGACCCATGCTAGAGGACCTACACCATGAAAGATCTTGCTGCCCGTGGATAAACCCATGCCAGAACAGAGGAAACAAGAATGAAGGAGCAGCTCTTGAAAGAAGAGTGTTCACAGCTTGCAGTATGAACAAAGGGAAAGAAGTGACTGGAGGGAATTTGAGCCTGGAAAGGGGAGAAAGTGTGCTTTTCTGGTTAGATGTTTTTGTTCTTTACTTGGCAATACCCAGGTCGGTAATTAAAGTTGTCAATAAATTATGCTAAACTCCCCAAGTCTGTTTTGGCCATGACAGTAACTGCTGAATGATTTTTCTCTCTTTCTTTTGATCCAAGTTCTTCTGATTTTCTCCCCTGTCCCACTAGGTGTGCGGATAAACAAGCAGGTCTGCAGGTATTTGGCTGCCAGCTGGGGCTGACCCAGCACAGGGCAGATATGGGAGAATTCAAAATACAAAATGAGATTGTAGGTGTAGGAAAGGTGGCACAGAGTGCTGACGAACTATATGCCCCTAAAACAGTGGAGCTTCAGAATTCAAGATTTCCTACTAGCACAGTCTGGTTTTAGAGAGTATTGGTGCTTTGAGAAAGAGTAATCATGACTATTCTGACTTTTCTGCCTGTTAAACCTTAACAAGGACAATTCTTCAAAGGAACATTGTACACCATGTATACTTATCCTTATACAGAAATAAATATCAAGCAACAAAGAAGGCTAGCCCTTGAACTTGTCAAAAATTGGCTTTTAGTATTACCGGAACTCCTTAGTAAAAAGGTGAGAAGAAAAGGTGAGAGTCTCTTTTCTTTGAAACTGTCAAGGTTTGGAATACTTTTCCTTTTTTAGCTCTCTGTGTTGGAATTTTTTCCCCATTCTGCTTGCTGGAGAGTATAATGGGTCAGTGATTAGTTACTGGAAAGCAATAATGGGCGAGTGATTAGTTACTGGAAAGCAATAATGGGGGTGATTAAGATGAGACAAAGAGGTGACTCTGAGATGGGTGTGGCTGGCTAGCCCTTATCTGGACTCTCTGATAGCTGGGATTGTTTCCCCTCGGAGAGGGGCAGGGCTACTGGGACTGGGGACAAGTTAAAAGAGAGCCAAGCAGAGCTGGAGGGTACTCTTCTTCGCTGCTGGACATCCAGAGGAGAGAGACAGAAGCTGCTGGAGCTCTAGGGAGGATCGGCCATCACTGCAGGCTCCTGTCTCCAACTGGGTGCTTCTATCCTTGCTCCCCGACTGGCTGTGACCGGGACTCCATCAAAGCTGCGTGTTTTCCACCAACTCTCCATCGCCTGCTCCAGGGTCTCGAGGGAAGGAAACTCGGGGTTCCTGAGCCCCTTTCTTCCCCTCTCAGGGGAGTCATCGCACCCCTCCCTGCGCACCAGGAGTACCAGTGCCCCTGCCAGCTGTGACAGTGACATCATCAAGGCGGGATTGCCAACAAGCGGGAAGAGACTGTCCGTGGGTTTGTGTGTTCTTATTTGTTGTGGTTACTATTGTTGTTGTTTTTGTCTGTCCTATTATATATATATATATATAAAATATATTAGTAAAGGACTGTTATTCCTCTTTTCTCATACCATTGCCTGAAAGCCCCTTGATTTCAAACTTCTGCCAATTCGGAGGGAAGGGGGTCACATTCTCCTATTCTAAAGGAGGCTTCTGCCTTCTTTAGCAAATACCTGTCTTTGAAACCAGGACAGAAACTCAATTAGTTTTTTATAATAACATTTTGTAATAAGTTCTATGAGGATTGGAAGCAATTTGATTTACTGTAAATGAGTAATACATCAGAATTTATATGTAGTAACAAAAAATAAGAAGATAAAAACATTATTTAACAACATTATAAAATAAGATTAAAAAATATTTATTCCAATTTTAATATTGTCTCCATATGTAAAACAGTCAAGATATGGATTGATTTCTTTGTTGGGGCTTTTAAAAAAACTCGGGGAAGTAGGGGCTCACCCTCCACCCAGTGTCAATGGGAAATAAGTACCTTTCTGTTCCTTCAGAGCTAAGGTTCTGCTGGGTTTTTTGGGTTTTGGGGTTTTTTTTTTCCTCTGTTTTCCTACTGTTGCAACTTTCTTTGCTGGCTTCACTTCAGTGTGCTGCAGGTGATAGGAGTGGCTTCATTGCTAAATGCCAGTATTTATTTGAGATTTAATTTGTGAGATTTTTGTGGTTTTATATCTTATTTCAACTGTGATTCATGTTTCATAATAGCCACACTGCAGACATTTTAGAAGAAAGTCATTACAAACGAAGGCAAGGTTATATTTTAAAAAACCACATGTAATATTCAACACAACTTTGATGTCCTGCTTGAAGACTTCCTTGGCATAATCTGTATCTTTTAATCTAAATTGTTGTCAAATTGTTTGTTGTAATTATTAGACTGTCACTAAAGTTATCTCATTAGTAAACCTGAGCCGATATAAGGTTTTATATTTACATCAACTTTATGTAAAAAAACCACCTTGTAGTTTTTAAGAATAGAAGAATATTGGGAGCAAATTCACCTGCTGCTGAAATGTAGCCGACTTCGGAAGACACAGCTGAAAAACAGTGCATTAGACAGGTGTAGGTTGAAGAAAAATATTGGGCAATTACACTGCATCTAACCTATGTTCTTGGGAGGAAAATCTATAGTGTTTTATATAAAATAGATCATAGGCTCTACAATCTTATGTGAAATACCTGCTTAGTGACCTGTCCTAGGCTCAGAAAAACAGAAAAAGAAAAACCTAAACAAAAAATAGCAACAAAACCCCCTGTGCTGAGCCTGGTGTAGGAGACTGCCCAGACTGAGCCGGTTTATGGCAGAATGATTTCTCAACACTCTTTCTGGCAGTTTTACATTCAGCTGTATGTTGGCTTCCTATTGCTTTTCGTCCTCCATTCTCATCAGGTAATTCTGCACTCTGCTCCAGTAAATCCTTCTCCCCCTCCCTTCTCTGTCTCCCCTCCATTTCCTTTTCCCTCTCCTATTTACCTCACACATCGTTTCTCATGAAAAACTGAATAACAGCAGAAAGGATAATGGCTTTTATGTTCAGCTAGTGAGATCAGAGAGCAGTAGTGCTCTGTGCAGCCAACGACAGGATCTAACTGAATACAGTTTTTCATATTTTCCATTTTTAAATCCACATCCACAGAGCTTCCAGATGATAGGGCTTTAAGAACAAAAGTCTAGGGTGTCCTAGCTAACTCAAAAGCCAGTCCATAGAATATCAAACAATAATTACTAGTATAAAGTTTAAAAATTTCAGAAAGTTTTGAAGCATTTTGTTCCCATGATTTTTCCTCTAGATTTATGGCACTAATGATTCATTTATGGATATATGGAAAGACAGTAATCTCATCTTTTTTAGTGCATCTAAATACAGAGAGAAAGGCCAAATTCTCTCTTCAATGGCAACGATATTCTTTTTTGAATGAGCCCAGTCTATGGGGGAGACCAAAAGAGCTTGTTCATCCTCATATAAAAAAGTCGAAGAGGGATATGATTGCTATATAAATACATCAGACAGGTAAAAAAAAAGTGAAAGAATACAAAAGCTCTTTCAGCTAAATGTCAATTCGGGAGGCAGAACAAATTGTGTAATCTATAAATTTAGGTTGTATATTTAATGGAAGTTGCTAAGCATTGAAGAATTCAAGTACTGGAATGCCTTTCCAAAATGAATGTGAGGAAAGGCAAAATAAATGTTTTAAGGCAAAGCTTGATAACTGTAATGGGATATCTGTGATAACAGAGAGCTCTATGAATATAAATCATATATATATATGTTTTCCGTTCATTAACAAGTAAAGCTCTTGGATAGAAGACTATATTCATAATACAGCATCAGTCACAGGAAAAGGACTACAATACTTATGCAGAGATTACATAACACAATATATACAATAAGAGCCTCTACAATCTACATTTATCCCTGTATATAATATTATGAAAACTTGCAGGACATGATAGAAGTCTTTTACATTTAAACAGTTGCTCCAAGGGAGACAGTGATCAATTGTTCTCCATGGCCAATGGCAGTGCTACAGAAGAAAGGCACTTAGGTAGCCGCAAAAAAGTAGTCAAAATTTAGGGTAAAATTTCTGACTTCTAAGATATGCAAATATTAGAAGAATTTTATGTAGAGGCCAGTGGAATAGTCATTATTAAAGTGTTTGTTTTCGCTGCTGTATAGATGACTGCTGAAGACAGTCTTAAGCTTTTGATCCTGTCACAGCCCAACATTACTCTAAATCTCGAGCTATGTCTTCGCCATATATATCCTTATGGCTGTATGATTAAAAGAATAGTATCGATTGAAGTGAGAAGGGAATTTGGCCAGCAATGGCCCTACTTTCTGAGCTCTCTATCCCCATTTCTCCTACAGAACTAGTGCTCCTAAACTGTGCAGGTTTTATTCTATGAAACAGAGGTGTATTTCCTGATTATTTTCTAAGATGCTTTGTTTCTTAATTTGCATACCTGAGTATTCTGTTGTCATGGAAATCTCTTCTCTGAAGCCCTTGAAGACCAGCTTTCTTGCTTCAATTCTGTCTCAAATTTTCTGCATCAACTAATTTTAATTCTTACTCCAAGTTTTCCATATATGCTCACCATATGTGTAATCTAAATTACACAGTCCTACAATTTCTTGGGTCAAAACCTTACCCTATCCATCCATAAGAATACAAGTTTCACTTCAAACAAGTGTACTATGTCTAGTACAAAGGCATTTTTTGACTAATTTTATTTGTTGACTATTTTTAGTTCTTTCACTGAAGGACTGTCCACACTGATAGATGCTTAGCAGCTCAACTAAGAAAGAAATTATTAAAAAAAGGATACAGCTGTAATGAAATTGAAATAGAATTGTTTGAATAGTCGCAGTATAAATATCTTGTCTACACCTGTCTTCTTACATTGGTGGAGGGAGTCTTACAATCTGTCCTGAAAACTGAATTACTTGATTAAGGACAAAAATTAATCACATCAGCTTTCCTTCCTAATAAAAACTAACCTACCAGTCTCCTATTTTTCATCAGCCAAAGTATATTCATATTTCTTCACTGATCACAGGTAAAAATATTGAAGAGATTCATGAAGGTCAGGTTATGACATTTATGGTTAGTAGTGACTTTATTCCATTGAATATTTCTGAAACCTTGAGAATAGTGTCTTTCAAAAGAAAAAATGCTTTATAAGCCTGTAGGAAATAGGTAGCTGTATGAAGAATCCGGCCACCAAACTAACAAGCTTTAGTTTCTGGAGGAATTTTAGAAGATAACTCATGCCAAGATCATTGTATGGTCAATGGAAATTCTATATCAAATAGAAATAGTCTCTGAGCACTGGAGAAAGGTGCTTTTGCAGCTCAGTGTTCAAGAAGCTGCTACAGTCAACCTTACAGCCAATGACCTAAGTCAGCTAAGGGCAGATATACATCCTGGAGGAAATATGCAGAAATATATCTACCTTACTGCCCAGTTGTTTCAGCAGTTAGCTCACACAATGTCATCTTGATTTTCAGCCAAATTGCATTTATTTGTGTCACAGCTCCTGCCAAAAGAGAACAATGTAATCTTCTTTCATCAGGATTTGGAAACGCAGATATAAAGCTGTGTGTTATCTTCATGCTGAAGCAGAACCTGTTTGCCTGTTTTTTTCTACAGCCTCCCATATGTGCATACAACTTGATTAATTAATGACTGAAGTAGACTATAAAGTAATGTCACTGATCATATTTTTATTTATTATTAAATCTATAAGGCAGGCTTTGGTCTCTTAACTGCTGTCTTAAGCTTTCCCATCCACCTGGTTTGATCCACTAGACTAGGCTAAAAGCCAGAATTCTCTCTCTTAATTGCTTTGTTCCTTTTCTGTAGAATTTTAACTGCTGCAGACCAAGTCAGTGGTAATAGATACTTAATTTTGTTTTCATATTTAAAAAAAAAAAATCAGTATGGTGAAATTTGACTCAGGATCATGAGTCTGTATGTTCTGAAATTGAAGCTATTATCATGCAGCACACTAGTAAGTCAGTATAAATTGTTGTACTTACGAAGTTGCACTTCTTAGTCTTCCCATTTTAAACACTTTACTCCTCCATTACATGTGTTCTAAGGCTACCATCAGTTTACTTACCCTACAGCATCAAATTCTTACTCGTATTACCCTTTCTGCCTTTCAATAATTATATATGCATTGTAGTTTTCATTGGTTTGGATCTTAAAAATAAAAAGTTAAATTCTCAAATATGCTACTCCTGCCCCAATGTGTTAATTTATAAATTAATGCTGAATGTCAAATAACTAACACCAACATTACAAATTTAGTATGATGTATTGCCATTCTGAACATCCAAAAGGTTATTACCTCCTTCCTATCAACGTGTGGCAATGTCTGAAACACTGTAAGGCTGAAACTCATTTTTATTTCCATTTGCACGTCCTTATTGCACAAAGAAATCATGTTTTCATACTTTCATGCTCTTCTCAGCAAGTGTAACAGATAGTAACCTCCATTTTGAATAAATAAAAGACAAAATTGATCTGAATATAAAGATGTTGCTGGAAGAAAGAGTATCATGACCTCTATGATACAGTTTATGAGAATAGTAACTGTGGCACTGCTTTCTGCTTCTGAGTTTTGAGAGATACAGTTCTTTAGCATCTATGAATCTTTACATTTCCACAAGATATGGAAAAGAGAAGCAATTACCGGGTCACAGGTTAGATTATTATGTATGGAAATCCTAGTTATTCTTCCTACAGTGTTGAGCTGACTGAATTGCATGTACAAGGTACAGTTATAGGTGGTGCTGAAGAAAATCAATTTATTGCCAAGAGTTAGCTTGGAAGATCCAGTAAATGTAGACTTCCCTCATTTCTTCTTATTTTGGAAGGTCTCTACAAAGAAGGTTCACAGGTCCCATTCTCTATCAGTATCACAATTTAGATCAGCTCCCCCAAATCAGGATTCACTGCTTTTTTGGTGTATGAATCAAACTTGATCCTAAATTGCCAGTTTTAACTCTTAGGCCTCCTTTGCTCTTGGAAATACCAGGGCTTGATCTCAGATTCACATCACTTCATATGAGGTCTTTCTTTATAGCAGTCACACAGAATAAGTACATCTTCATTTTCCTACATGAGAAAATTGGAGTTGGGAAGCAGATAGTAGTACAACATGATTGCCTTTAGGCAACACAATCCTCATTAAATTATTATAGAGGCAGATTTGTACAGTAAATGATTCATTGGGTCAGTTGAGTGACCAGTTACTTTCAGCCTAGGCTAGTTCCAGCAAGATAAGGGCATATATAGACTGAAGAAATGCAAAGGATCCATGACAATAATTCCCAGAAGTGACACAGACCCTGATAGGAGCAAGGGTCAGGAAGCCAGGAGACCACAGGAAAACTTAGGAAACCAGAGCCAGGAAAGGACCACAGCAATTATCCAATTCCTCAAATCATGTCTAAAGGTTATGTGAACAATCTAATTAAATAATCAGATTTATTAAAGAAAAGGTAATTCTTGGCACTTTGAGCAGGTAGTACAAAAGCAGACAGCCTTAGCTACTGACAACTTTCCAACATGCTGTGTTACTCTCAGATTTAAAGGGAAGCTAACATGGAAAGAGAACCCCTACTTTCAGCTTCAGTCTGGCTTTGAGGTATGTCAGCAAGAGGCAGACTACAAGGAGTTCAGTTCTGATGCACTTCCCTCCCACTAAGCTTAAAACACTCTGGAAATCATCAGGCTTCATGTTCAGAGGAACCAGCAAGAAAACCCAGAAATTCAGGGTTAAGAGGGAGTATGGATGACCACGTGCCAAGTGCTTCTTTAGTAGGACTTGAGCCATGCAGCTAGGGCTACCATAGGTTGTAGTGGAAATATTAACCACTTCATTAGCATAAAAGTTAACGTTTGTTAACTTCATGGTATTCTTTTCTCATTTGAGCCTGTAGGCACATGATTAGTCATCACACCTCCTTGTCACATAAAGTACATCAGTTCTGTCACAAAAGTGACAACAGTCTCCGGAAAAAGCATGTATTTTTCCACAAAGCAGACTTTGGGACTTTTGAGTACGACCCAACAGTCTGTTTTAGGAGTGATAATGATGTAAAGAAAACACTGCCACTCACTTGTCAGGGAGGACCTGATCTATACTACCTACTGTATATGACTTTTTTCTTTAAATGGAGAGAGGTTATGACTGAACTATTTATTCAGAAATTAAATTACTGGTTTGTGTTCTTTAAAATTTGTTAGAACATTTCATCTCCTCAATCCTATTTTAACAGGAGAAACAGAGGGACTGATTACAGAATAAATAACTTTTTAAATGGCATATGCGTAAATTGAATACTGTTAGGACACAAACTGACAGACAAAATGGAATCAGAAATGGAGATGGGAAGCTGCTACCATGGCCATGGCAAGTAAGGTCAGGAAAGGGGCAAGAAATTGATTCCACAGAGTCAAAGGTCTATGCAGCAAATGCTGCTATGTACTGTGCCAAATTCCAGAAAAGCAAAGATTAGATGGAGAGATCAGGAGAAGCACCAGGCAACAGAATTGCACAAGACATAAGTTTAGCTAGTAAACAAGTTTTATAAACAAAGGCAACCTGTGTAATAGACTTGAAAATCTGACAAGTTGGTGGTAAACTAGCAGCTTGGCTCTCAGGTCCATCTGCAGCTGCCAGGATTTATCAAGCTTTCATCCTCCTGCGGTACTGACTGACTGGCAAAGACAAAAAGGCTGTCTGGCCACATGGAACTTGATGTATTGACAGAGTTTATCAGCAAACCAGTAGAAGAGCAGCCCAGGAGCTCATTCTGGCTATATAGCACCACAGCTTTTAAAGTCCTCCTAAGTATATACCTGCTACGGGCCCACCCGACACCTCAGCAGGCAACAGGACTGTTATGGTCTTCATGCACGGCACCACACGGTACCATACAGAGTTCACACTGCCACTTCCTGCACTCTGGTTGCTAAACCACTAGAAAACAAGTGTTATAATGATCAGAAGAAAAGTAAGATTTCTTGGATATGTGCAAACCTCTACTTAACTTAGATACCTAACAAAAGAGACAATAATATTTGTCATTTATTCCTATTCTACAGTTTATAATTCAAAACAATGAATATTTAAGATACATAATTGGAAGACTATATTTTATAAATTGACATCATCAAGAGTTCCTGATGTTTCATTCTTTAACCTTTCTTAGGTATTACAATATTCTAAAATTCTTAGATTAGGATTCTAACTATATTAAGTCTTCACTTGGAAGTAACAGCCTTGGTATTTTTATGATAGCTGACTGATAGGTATGAAACTTTGCCAATGACAGTAAGGATGACAGAATATGCTGGGAGGCTTTTTTTTTTGTTTGTTTGAATTTTTTTACTCACATTCAGGGACGCGTTCTCAGTAGACTTTCATATTGTGATTACAACAGAGGAAACACAGAGCATCATCTACCATAGTACTGTCATTAGACTAAAGTTACCAACCTGAAAATCACAGGGAAAATAGTCCAGACTAGACAATGGTAAAAATGCAATGGTTGAAAAGAAGTGTATTTCCTAGTATCATTCCCTGAACCTCAAACACTGGTAAGGTAGCTAACATCAATTCCAAGCTTTTTACCTGAATAGCAAATAATGCATGAACTTTCTCACTCAGGAAACTTCCAGTCCTTCAGATGCTTCCAACCAGTTAATGACATTCATCTACTAATTAGCCTTCTTCCAATGCCCAGCTTTAGCCAAATATTCCATAATTCAGTTGTATCTTAGGTGGCAGATGGTGGCTGTATTTCACTAATAAATAAAAAACATCAGGTACCTGGATTCATGACCCTGAGAAACAATTTAAAAAAATCAGAAGGAACTCTAGCTCACAGTCATTCCACCTCCAAAAGACTGCAGCATTTCAAAAATGTATGAGACAGACAACAAATCTTAAAAAATCGCATGAAACTTATTATTTGTTGTTTAGCAAGATCGTCAAACATGAAAGCACAGGTGTCAGAACACTGCCTGAGGGGGAAGTTTTGATGCAGCCTTCTGAAGGGAAGACCTAATAGTGTCCATCAATTACTGAGCCAGGGATCCACACTGCACTTTCCAGTCAGTTCAGAGAAGGCAATATGAACTGTTTGAAAAATTACTTTATGCTAAGAGGAGATTCAGTATGTGTCTCTTTAAGATACTGCGTCTGCGCCACAGAAACATACAGCATAAGCTGAGTCCATAAAAATAAATCACTATCCAGCAAGAAAAATCTTCATTACCATCATCTCTGATTACATTCTGAGAGTTAAAAAATAATCAGAAAATAAACCATACATTCAATAGAAAAGATTTCCCTTTAAACAGTATTTTTCTATGTGAAAAATTCTCTGTTATAGACCTAATAAGAATACAAGTGTTATTGTTTTTATACCATGAAAGACATTTAGTGACACTTGTTATCTTCATATTAATCTTACAGGCTCCAAGATTAAGTACATCTGTGTTTCTTAAAAAATACACATGCAGATAATTTTTTTTGCCTCAAGTTGTATAGGTCTATCACTGAAAAGGAAGCTAGAAAACCCCTTTGGTTTCAGTGCTTAAATGTTGTTTTAGGCATTTTACATAGTACTAAGAAAAAACAGCATAGATATTAATCTCATTTTGGCTTCAGTCACAGGTAATGTGTTGCCATAACTGCCTGCAACATGCTGATTCAAACTTGGAACATCATTATAATGGTGCATTATCATGTATTTTTGAAGAAATTGAATTCTGGAATAGGTGTAAAAGTTTAACAACCCATGAAGTCACATATATATTAACGCATAGCAGAGAATGCAGTAAAATCTCCATTTATGTCAGATGTATCAGTAATAGATATTGAAATTACAAGTAAGTTTAGGTCTAAACGCATTGAGAAATTACATTTCTGTAACAGCAATATCCAAATCACCAAAATAATTGGATTTTCCCTCTGAATATTACTTTTTACCTGGATTACTCACTAGCAAAATATTTTTTATTAATGCACCAGAAGGGAACAGATATCTTGCTTATATTTGCATATCTTACTAATTAATTCCTCCAACTTACAAAATTATCATCTCACAGTGCTACAGTTTCAATCTGGACTCATTTACTAGTTTCTATAGTGAACTCTGGCAAGTCTTACCTGCTGTGTTTCCTTATCTGTGAAATGAAGCTAATTCAAGTGTAAGGAGAAAAAGACCTATAAACTCTTACTGGAACAATCTTGCTGGATATTTTTTCATATATAGAGAGGAACATAAGACAAAAAAAAAGGTTGTTAGACTTCTGGAGTACAGCACAGAGGGATATGTCACAAAATAACAGCAAGGCAAAGCCAGCTATACTGTTTCAAAATAAATTGCTTTTAACACTGTTTTGGTATTCAAATCATGCAATAGGAACCAATTATTTCTTTCATATGGAAGCAGAAGTCCTTCTACTTCGAGTAGATGAATGGGTTTGCCTAAATTCTGTAAGTTTTGACTCAGTATTGAGAAAAAAAATCCAAAACAGAATGAAGCCATCTGTTGCCCTGACTTTGCAGTGTTCAGTGTTTTCTTGTTAGATTTTTCTCTCATGGCCATGACTTGTTTTCTCTCTATTATCTATGTTTTCCTAAATTGTATCTGTGTTTACGAATTCCGGTATACCGGATGGAGAAATATGATTGACAAATACTTTGACCAAGTGGATTATAGGAGGTGGTGATTTCTACCTCCAATCCACGGTGATGTGTGAAAACATATAAATAAAGTCGGAGGGCTCTGCCCTCTCTCTTCCTGCTCTCTCTCCTGCTGCGTCTGTGTGTGTTCTTGTGTGGCTCTCCTTCGGGCCCTCGGCCTAGCAGGCCTGCCTGGGGAGTGCCATAGCCATCATTTTTACTTTTAGTACTCTGGTTCAGGCCAAACAAAAAGAAAATGAATGAAATCAACTTGTGATACTGAAAATGCATCGTGAATGGAAAACATTATCCAGCTGCTTGTAACCATATAGAAAGTTTTAAGGCATTTCTATTAATTTGAATGTTTTTTGAAGTAACCAGAAGATAGTGCAAAAACTATCATAATATCTATGTATTCATTTATTCTGTCTTTGGAGAAAGAATAATAAATTTTTGTTCTAGCTCAAGGAAAAATAATTTTCCAGAGGGACTCTAAGGTGTAAATGGAAAATTCCTCTTCCAAGGAGCTTTGAACTGTGGTGAGAAGGAGTGGAAATTCTGAATGGTTGCAGTGGGATTGATTGTTTTCCTGCATATCAGTACATAGGAGTGAGATCAAAAATAAACAGCACAGGCCGGTGACTCTGCCACAGTACAGAATACTGGTCAATAAAGAAAAATTAAAATAAAAGCAGAGGCATTTGTACACACAAGGCAGCAATATCCATGTTCCTTCTCTGTGAATGAGCTATAACTCTACCTAAATTCAGGTATGAAGTTAGGTAGAGTTGTAGTGTGCATACATCTGCCAGAATGTATGCACATTTCAAATGCAAGTGCAGATAAATCAGTTTCATTTGTGGCTCTGCTCATGAAAGAGGTAATTTGATATTATGTCACTGCTTCAAGGACTTAGGCTATTTTTATTTCATTTCAATGCAAAAATTACACTCTTTAAAGTTTATAGACTCATAGAATAGTTTGAGTTGGAAAAGAGCTTTGAAGACCATCTAGCTCACTCCCTGCACTAAGCAGGAACATCTTCAACTAGATTAGGTTGCACAGAGCTCCATCCAACCTGACCTTGAATGTTTCCAGGCATGGGGAATCTACCACCTCTCTGGGCGACTTGTTCCTGTGGTAGACCACCCTTATTGTAAAAGAATTTCTTTCTTATAGCTAATCTGAATCAACACTCCTTCGGCTTAAAAACATTAACCTTTTTCATATCACAAGAGGCTCTGCTAAAAAGTTTGTCCCCATCTTTCTGACATACCCCCTTAAGTACTGAAAGGCAGCAATAAGGTCTTTCCAGAGCCTTCTCTTCCCCTGGCCAAACAATGCAAATTTTCTCAGACTTTTCTCCTTTCCTTGTAGGAGAGGTGCTCCATCCTTCTAATCAACTTGGCAGCCTCCTCTGGACTTTCTCCAACGGTTCCATGTCCTTTCTCTGCTGGGAACCCCAGAACTGAACACAGCACTCCAGGTAGGGTCTAACCAGAGCAGAGCAGAGTAGAATCCTCTCCCTCACTCTGCTGGCCATACTGCTTTGGATGCAGCCCAGGATAGAATTGGCTTTCTGGGCTGCGAGTGCACATTGCCACCTTTTGTCCACCCTTTCATCCACCAGCACCCCCAAGTCCTTCCCTGCAGTGCTGCTTTCAATCCATTCATCCCCCAGCCTGAGACCAGGGGTTGCTCCAACCCTGGCATAGCTCCTTGCACTCAGCTTTGTTAAACCTCATATAGTTCCCATGGGCCCACTTCTCAAGCTTGTTGAGGTCCCTCTAGACCACATTTCTGTTCTTCAGGTGTGGCAACAGCACCACTCAGCTTGGTTGGTGTCATCAGCAAATTTTCGGAGGGCACACTAAATCTCTGTCTAAATGCCTCTGTCACTGGTGAAGACATTAAACACCACTGGTCCCAAGGACCCCGGAGGACACCACTTGTCATTGATGTCCATTGGGACTATGACCCATTGTCCACTACCCTCTGGATGCAGCTGTCCAACCAACTCCTCAGCCTAAAAACAGTCCACCCATCAAATCCATCTCTCTCCAGTAGAGAGAGAAAGATGTTGTGGGGGCCTGTGTCAAAGGCTTTACAGAAATCCAGATAAATGGCATCTGTAGCTCTTCCTTTGTCAACTGATGTAGTCACTCTATCATAAAAGCCCTTTAGGCTGGTTAGGCTGGATTTTCCCTTACACAATAATATTTAAAATGAAGCAACATTAAGATGTCAAACTGAACATTCTATTTTGTTGGCATACTTGTATAGGCTATTATGCATTAGCCAGTGTATTTTTATTAGATTTATAAGGTATATGCTGCTGAATCTATAGTTCTAAATTGGGTTAACTTACTGTCAGAGACTGGAGGGATTGATGCCTCAAGATATTTTGGGATGCCTGTGTGGGAGGGAAGGGGTAGGTCAGGCCTCGCCCCCACATTGGGCACCAATTCAGAGGAGAAAGAAAGAAATCCCCCGTCTTAAAAATTGAAACTTTTTTAGACAATTCTATGTAAAACTCTAACAGAAGCACCTACCGCACCTGCCAGAACATCATCCCACCATAAAACCTGACATCCACCTCGCAGCCATCTTCTGGATGCTTCTGATACAACTGGCCGTGGATGCCTGGATTGTGCCGCAGACCACATGCAGTGAAAGCATCCACGCCAGCATCCAGGAGATGAGACACATGACTTGTTTGGACATTGGGGCCTCGGAGGGTGGGCTGTGTCCCTCCTGAGAATGGCTTTGTGGTTGCTTTTGATTATTTTTGTTGTTTTGTATATTTGGTTGTTTTAAACATTTAGTTTTGAGGCCCCTAGGACAAGGCCTTTTTAATAAGTAAAGAAAGGGAATTGTGGAAGTCAATGGGCTTATGCCACCAGTACTCTCTTGAAACATGAAGTTTAAAAATTCGAAAAACATAAAGCTTAAATACTAAAGTGCTGGGATTTTAGTAAAAGCTAAGTAAAGCAAGAATTGCAGCTGAATTTCAGTAACTGAGCAAATGAT
>VYZT01037686.1:0-23173 GCA_013400735.1 Pomatostomus ruficeps | reverse complement strand
GCAGGACCCGGAGGCCCCCGTGCGAGAGGTGGCCCTCAGGTTCATGAAGCGGCAAAAAGGACCTCCAGGCTTTCTGAAGTCCTCAGAGAGGAGATCCAACCCCAGCCCCAGGGCTGCTTAGCAGTTTATGTCTAAAGCATTACACAGGTGTCATTGAGCCTCACAGGATTAAGGCTGGCAAACCAACTCTGTTTATAGAGATAAGACAAATTACTTGTTTTGCAGCCCAAAAAGCCAAACATGTCCTGGGCTGATCCCCCAGCATGGGCAGAAGGGGAGGGGGGATTCTGCCCCTCTGCCCTGCTCTGGTGAGACCCCACCTGCAGACCTGCTTTCAGCACAGGAAGGACCTGACCTGTTGGAATGAGTTGGGTGGAGTAGAGTACTTTTTGAGACCTGCAGTGAAAACACTGAAACCTTAGAGTATGGACTGTCTGTCTGTTCCTGCAGGAGTTGCTGTGGGTGACAGTGCAAATACAGTAAACATTTAGCTGATTTTTGGTCCAGACATGCCCTTACATTTAGTTTTATACCTCTTTTATGTGGCTGCAGAGATAAGGAGAGTCAGAGTTTGTTCTAAGGGTGTAGCAGGCATTGGAAACACCAGTTTTCATACTTTGAGGACACAGGGGCGTATAAAAGCCTTATGGGTTTGTTAAATGAGTCAGCAAGGTGCTAATTATGATTTTAAAAGTTTAGCATCTTGGATGTAGACTCTTTAAAAGTCACATTTATGAAGAAGGCTTGTGAAAATCGTACCATTTCAGAGCCAGAAACTGTGATTGTCCCAACATGTCAAGGGATTTCTAATACAGACATAAGGAAAGTACTGTAAGCCACAAAACAATTTCAATGCAATTAAGGCGAGTCTTTCTCCCAAGCCCAGGAGAAAACTTCATTTCTTAGCTGTGTAATTCTGTGATACAGTATCTCTCCAGTGGAAATTCAGTATGAGTTTTTAATGAGTTTTCTGAAGATTCAGAAGAAAGGAGATTTTCTTAGGCTCCTGAAGTTGATAGTTGAAACCTCTTCCATTTTTAAGTGTTGCTTTAGCTATATCTGTCAAACTGTCCTCAACCTTGCTTGGCAGAGGAAAAAAACTTGCAATTTTGAAACTGTCGTAGCAGTGTCTTGTCACAACCCAGCTATTTGTTTCCCTAAGTCAGGTGTGACTGTGGATCCCCAAAAAAGCACCCAAGTAGCCATTAAAAAAAAAAACAACTCTGAGAACAAATGTAGAGATTCACCGAAACTTGAGAAGAAAGTTTCAACATGTATTTGGTTATAAATTTCTAGTTCTGGGCTTTATGAATACATACTTGTAGCCACAAATATAGGAGAATTTCAGTCCTGCAAGTTTAAGAGGCTTTAATTTTTTTGTTATTATTTTTAATTTATTTATTTATTTTTTTGTTATTATTTTTATTTTTTATTTTTTATTTATTTTTCAACTATGGCTCGATTTAAATTTGGCATGCTGCTTCTTACTCCTTGAGGGAAATGCTCATTACTGGCAGGTTCTTACCTTTTAAATTACCAGTAACATCATTATAAACATTTTTCAGTGCCCAGGACAAATTATTCAGGAAGAAGGATCTATATCAAGGTGCAGAGCTTTATTGTGCAGATCATGAGTACTTCAGCAAAACTGATCTCATGCTGTAATTTTCACTAGTAACTGCCTTTCACAGAATAAATTTACTCACAGAATAACACTTTTGGAAGTTTCCCTACGTCCATTACTAATGGTGCAAGAACGCCCTGGAGTTAACTACAGAAAATTAAAAGTTGCTTATTTCCACTTGGCTTCAGTGACTAAAGTTATGTTTTGTGTTTGCCTCTAGTATTCAGCTAACAGGTCCTCTCAAAAATCAGCTCGCTGCCCCAACATGAATTAAGGAATGAAGGTGAGATAAACCAAGGTCCAACAACACAAAATCTGATCTTTCAGCTTAGGGATCAAGGTTCCTGCGGTGGGGATGGGAGGGGAGAACTTTACCAGTCCTCTCAGTTGCCACATTAACAAAGTACTGACTAAAGATAGGATTATTTGTTCTGTAGAAAGAATCCTTTGGTTATTATTTATTTTTATTTTTTTTTTAACCTGTAACTGTTTTCAATGAGCCCTACATGTATATTTATAGATTCATATTCCTGTATTTTATTTCATTTTATTTTTCTGTTAGATAAGGCTCCAAATATAAGACTTTCCATGATCTCTGAGTTTCTCATTGTGAATTTTGACCTTAGCTGTCACCAAAGTGACACTGTTTGCACTAATTTCCCCAAATCAGCTTCATTTTTGCACTGAGTACACTGAGTGCACGTGTGCTTCTTGGTCATTACAGTGCTTCTTGCTTAAACTACTAGAAAATACATTTAAAATCACATTACCTGTAGAAATTTCTCTAAGCAGGATGAGGAGAGAATGAGTATTATTAAGTCACACCTTTTTAAGTTTCAGGTCTTCTGTTGATTTTCTACAGGGCCATTTTTTTTTCACTTGCATCATTGTAAAACTATTTTACAATAATACATAAAATTATTTTACATTGATAATTGGCTGCCTTGTGCATGAAGAATTTTTGGAATCCTAAAGCTTAGTTCCTCATGGTGTAAGAGATTTCGGTATTAATTCCAAATGGCATCTCACAAAGGGCCAAGTTCCATCCAGGGGTAAATGACTGCTCATCCATGCCAACTTTAATGTGATCTACTCTGCTCAGCAGAGGACAGGATTTCACAGAAGCCTCTTATTTGCTTCTGTACCCATTTGCAAAAGTGAATAATTTCTGCTTCTCTTGGGCACTACTGAAATGGAAAACAGTGTTAAATGCTGCTAAGGGTACCAAAAAAGAACTTGAGCTAATGTTCTTACTGATAAAAAACCACCCTGAAATTAGCAGACATAAATCTTATCTCATGAATGAAAGGTGCTCTGCCTTGTGAGTGGGAAAAACAACTTTTGATAACAAAGTTTTTTAAAGGGTAATGCACTTCCTGTAGGTTCTTATAAAGAAAGTAGTGTAATGCAAATACAGTAATAGTTAAGACACGGGTATGCTGGCTACAAAAGAAAACTCCTTTGCTTTCTAGAACTCTGAGAATCTGTTCATTGTCTTCCAGACTTCTTGAGGGCTCAAACAGTACTCTGCTGGTTCCAAAAGTTTAGAGACATCTGAATAATTATTTCAGGCCTCATGCCAAAAAGTGCTTGAACATCTTGCAGAGATGACTTAGTTCTGAAAATATGCATGCAGATAGGCAGTAATGGACCTGCAAGATATCCTCTCCAGAGTTCTGGGCTCAAGACCTAAAGCAACAAAATCTGTTTCTTCCTCCCCTGCCTTTCCTTTCAGGATGTAGCTAATTTTTCTTGCCTGTGATTTCCCCTAAATATGCCCTGGCAAAATACCATTTCCTCTTGTGTGTACCAAAATGGAAGGATATTTTGCTGGAGAAATACGGTGTATAGAAACAACCAGGAAATAATAAGGAAGTTATTTTTTATTCATCCTCCATGATAAACTTCATGCTTCACTTTGAATCAGCTGCCAAGTCCAAGTAGAAAAGGATTATCCTACTCACCTGAAAAATCTAATGAACAGTTACCTTTATTGATCAATTTATTTACTTACTATAAATATTTCAACTTACAAGTATTGTTTGCTTTCTTTAGGACAGAAAATTCATTATTCCTTCCTCCTCCCCTGGTAATTCTTGCAAAATTACCTGACTGAGCTTTAAAAGTGAAAATTACAACTCTACAGACAAACATCATAAAACTGCCTTCAAAGAAGTGGCTCGGAAACACAAAGCAATGCTAACGTGTTATCTTTTTTATTATCATTATTCTTAAAAGTAAACACTGTTGGTCTCTGATAAGCACATTCAAGCAGCACAAACAACCTCACAGCGAGCTCCTTTTGAGAAAAACCTGTTTTCATTCCTGTCCTTCTCTAGGAAATGCTTGGGCAGGAGCAACACTTAGAGGAGAAGAGAGATGACACACTTTGTCAGCATTTTTAAAAATCAGTTTTGGAAACAAACAAACAAACAAACAAATAAATAAAATTAATTTTCCTGTCCATGCTGAGGTAAGAATATGGAGGGTGCCTCTGTCTGGATTTCAGTGAGCCCCCAGCACCACTTTAGGTGATGGGGATTGCTGAGTTGGCTCCAGGTCCTGCTGATAACACCTCCTTAACTTCTCAAATATCAGACTGCGGTTTCCTGTATATAATCGTCCTCTGGGGGAGCTTGTCCTCTCAGCACACACCAGATCCAGATTTCCTCCCACCTGCCTCACATTCCTGATTCACAGACATTATCCAGCACCTGCAGAGGATTTCCTTCAGGGATGCAACTGCTCAATTTGTTTTCATTCCCACATCTTGGGTTTGAACCACCACTCACTGAACCTAACTCCTTCCTATGTATCTTCCAGTTTAACAAAAACCAGCCAATTTCTCTCAAGTCTCCTGAATGACCTCTGAAAAATTTCAAATACTCATATCCCGTAGACCCTTAATGTTTGTACTTTTTTCCGGTAATGGGGAGGAAACTCACTCCCAGCTGAGGCTGAGTTCCATCTCCTGAGAGGTCTAACTCTCTCTCTCTCCAAAGTACTGTACAATAAACAGGGTAGCAACCACTGCTCTGATAGTTTTGAAACATTCAGGATATGTTCACCAGCATGCTGCTGGCGAAGTCTGATCACCCTTAGAGACAACTGGGGCAAATTCTCTGCTGTGCTTGTGTGAGGAAGAGGAATTATGGACAATCACAGTGCTAAACAGCAGTATTTTGGAGGGAGTTGTGTGCATGCAGAAACTGCCTTGCAAGGGGTATGGAAACCACAGGTGACATTTTCTCACATGTCGCTCTTAAAGCCTTCTTCACTTCCCCTGAGTAGTGGTGAAGAATCTCGAGTGGAATTACTCCTTCCACCAAGAATCAATCACTGGGTTATGTTTCAGTGGAAATGTTTTTCTCTCCTTTCTACACAGTGCAAATCAAAGACTTTTAACTAAAGGAAAGCTGTAGCACAGACTTGTTTCCTGCAGTACAACCAACTCTGGCATGCAGTCTGTAGATAATTTTTAGGCTTTTGAAAGAGGCTTATCAAATCCAATTTAGAGGCTAAAAGTTTTACATTTTGAGCTGTTAACATCTACCTACTTCACCTTGACGTATCGAGGCACTTGTATCTACTTCCTGTCATTTTCAGGAATTTCTGAACCACACTGAAAGTGTGCCGGTTTGAAAGTTGCAAGTAATTACATCTTCAGAGAAGGAAATTCTGCTTTTCCCACTTAAACACATTTCCTCATAAAAATAAAATAATCTTAATTATTTTATTGCTTTATTACTTGTATCAAGTAATTTCACAGAGGCAGTTTAGCCTCATTATCAGTTCCTGTTCACTGCTAGAAGGCTTAAGTGTCCCTACATAAAACTGGCAGCTCCTAAAAGCTCCAGAAAGGCCAAAGGAGCATTGTGGGGTTTTCTGTGTGCACTGATCGGCACAGTTTAAGCAGCATATTAAGGTACTTGAGTACATCCAGAGTCCCATATCCCATGAAGAGCAGATGAGGATTTTGGGTTTGTCCAGTTTGGAGGGGCAACCTTGTGGTTCCCTACAGTTTCCTGAGGAGGGGATGTGGAGAGTGAGGTACTGATCTCCCTGGGATCCAGTGACAGGATGGGTGGGCATGGTTCAAAGCTGCTTCAGAGGAGGTTTAGGAGCAGGGTTCCTACAGAGGTGATGGATACCCCCTGCCTTAAAAAGAATTATTTGGACTATGGCCTTAATAAAAGGTTTTACCTTTTGGTCAGCTCTGGAATGGCCAGGCAGTTGAACTAGATGATTTTCACAGGAACTATTCTATTCTATTCTATTCTATTCTATTCTATTCTATTCTATTCTATTCTATTCTATTCTATTCTATTCTATTCTATTCTATTCTATTCTATTCTATTCTATTCTATTCTATTCTATTCTATTCTATTCTATTCTATTCTATTCCATTCCATTCCATTCCATTCCATTCCATTCCATTCCAATTCCTCACTCGTTTAAGGGTTTTCTGGAGGAACCTATTGATTTCACTCTTAGCTATCTCTTGGGCAGGGACAGTGGTTTTCTAGATATCATCAGGGTGATATATTAATTCCATGAACAACCTCTTTCATGCCTGCTTTAATCTAATCTGTTTAACTCCTCACATAACTGCTGAGATGGCTCTTGGAATTACTTTATGGCTCGTCTAACATGCACACACTCCTCCCTTCTCTTTGGGGTTGCTGTACAGAGAAAATTGCAGCAGGTTTACCTCTCCCTCCCTCTTTTCATTTCTGAAGAGAGGAAACAAAACTGCAGCAGGGAAGAGGGAAGCGAGAGAGGAAAGGAGGTAGTGTCCCAAGGGGTCAGGGCCCTTGGCATAGAGCTTATCTCATAAATGCTTTTGGACCTATCTACAGGAAACTCCTGGAGGGGGTCACTGCCAGAGCTGGCTGCTGAGCAGAGCGTTCCTGAGAGCCCAGGCAGGCAGAACCCAGGAAAATGTATCCATTTTATGGAATCCTAATGTCCCTTCTTTCCCTGCTTGCTTGGCACCCTGATCTTTTCATTCCATCATTCTTAAAACTGCAGATTATTGCACTTTACAGCTGTGGTGCTTGGGTTTCATCTGCTCAGCACACTCTTGGCTAAACTGGGGCATCCAGGCCTGCAAAAGGCTCCAGGCTTTTGAGAGGTACTGAGGATGTTCTGGCACAGAAACTCATCTTGAATGCCTTTCACTGGGTAACATCTGGGTAAGAAATTAAGCAGTTTGCATAAAACGGTTCAGATGAATTACATTAAAAATAAAAACCAAATAAAAGCAGACAGAAGGTGTTACATATTCCTAAAGCATGGAAATAGACTCAGTAGCAACTTCTGTAGAAAAGAAGTTTGTATCAGCCATAGATCTTTACCCATGACAGAAGTTCTTCAGGGAGCAGCAACAAGGTGCAAGATTTATTTTATAGATTTTCCTAATAAATATAAGTGCATTTTTTTTAAGATTTGAGAATATTTAGGGTAAAACAAGAAGATTGAGCTGCTACGTAGCTCCTGTACATCTACACAGACATTCTGATTTTGCACCAAAACCTTCAGTCCTAAATATTTTAGGTTTTCATATTCTTTACCAAGGAGAGCGTGTCAACATTAAGGCAGATTGGTGGGATTTTTAAATTATTTTTCTTTATAAAGAAAATAGTCCACGCACCAGTTTGGTGCAGTTTTGTATACTGTTTAAATATTACATACTATTCTGTTCCAGTTTGTTTTGTAAGAGAAAAAAGCAGCTCATGAGTTTTCCACATGGAAAAGCAATAACAGTTGCCCAACATCTGGAAACAGGGAATATGTGAGGATATCAGCAACTAAAATTTCTCAATGCTTTTTTTTTTTTTTTTTTGGAGGCTTTTCTTTTAGCTTCATGGCAAGGTCTCTCCTGGTGCTTCAAGACAGAATGGTCTTCTAGGATCTATTTCACCCAGTTCTGCACACTGAATAAAGACATTTCAGTGGCTGAAGGGTGTCAGTACAAAACCCATTAGTAGTAACTAAACACCAAATGTAAAATAATTACTGTAAATAGCTGTACTATCGATTGGGGAAAAAAAACCCCAACCCAAACACCAATAATCACCTGATAGAACAAATGAAATATTCAGATGGCAAACTAAAAAACTGCAACTTCTGCAGAAAAATATCTTTCAAAGGGATTATGTAGTAACAAAGAATGCTGATATTCTGAAAAACAAGCAAGTTTTCAACTAAAAAACCATTCTATCTGGGGAAAAGTTTTCAAGATATTCCCAGATCCACTGAAGCCCCACAGTGATTCAGGAAAAGGCCTGGATCTCTGAGGTGCTTCTTCCCAGTAAGAATTAGGAACAGGAGTGGGGCGCCAAGTAAGCCTGTATTCACTGGAGCCGTGAATTCTCTTCCGTACATTGAAATAAACAATTTTTAAAAAAAATTCTGCCTCTGACAGGCTCTTCTGAGTCATAGGATGGTCTCAGTTAAGGGGATAATTAATGAGCATTGTCATACTGAAGTTTTATGACTGATAAAAACTCAGAATTTAAAAAAAACCCTCAAGAATTGTCTTTATTACTCAGTCTACCCCTTCACCTTTACTCTGAAAAAATACAAGTAATTCATCTTATCTGTTAACAGGAAATGTCACAATTAATACAATCATCTCCTTTTACCATCACCTTTATACCTTGAACTGCATCATTCCATGCTTGCTTGAGAATTTTGGAAAACAGCAGTTAATAAGCCCAGAGGGCGTAAGAACATCTTAAAGAGATCATCTTCTTGGAAGGGGAAGAAGAATCTGTAAAACTGCAATTATACTTCAAATGATGCTTTCAAGACCCACAGTAAAACTGAATCATTAATAATTTTTTTTTTCCTGTGGTAACAAAAGTCACTGTTTTCCAATTTGAATTTTGGGTGCAAGGTAGCAAAAGGTCTTTGGTTATAAATGAGCATTATGTTTTCAGATGAAAGCGCATTTCCCTCATTTTCTCACCATTTTCTTCTGGTGTAACAGCGGTGGCTCATTATGCTGCTACAGTTTATGGGACGGAGGGTGATGTTTGTACTAGCAGTACAGAGTCTTTATTTGCAGCAAAGAAAATGCCTTAACCACACCTCATGAGAGAAAGATGAAGAGCTCAAACCCCAACCCTTGTGCTTGTATTTTTAACCCTTGTGCTTACATCAGCTACCAAAATCTAAACAGACAAAGACAGCCAAGGGCTCCTCCCTCTGCAAGGACCAGCACAGAAGTTCTTCAGGGAGCAGCAACAAGGTGCAAGGTTTATTTTATATATTTTCCTAAGTAAATATAAATGCAAATTTTTTATTTTTTTTTTAGATTTGACTGAAGTTGAGTAAGTTGCAGCTGAGAGAGAAAACCTCTGTCAAGTGCAGCACCACACAAAAACTGGTGTTGCTCAATGCAACCTGTTTGATGCTGAAGGAAATTGCTGGTGGAGCAGGAGTGGAAACTTGGCTACCCATCATTCTGAACTGGATTGCTTTTGGAAGGACTCCACTGAAAGCCAGGGAAAATAGAGAAAAACACAAGGCAAGAAAAGGTGTCTTAGGAGGAGACTGAACCATGGCATATGCCGAGCTGTAAGGGACCACGATCCAGCTCCTGGCCCTGCACAGCTCCAACAATCCCAGCCTGTGCTTGAACTCTGTCAGGTTTGGTGCTGTGACTGCTGCCCTGGGGAGCCTGTCCCACTGCCCAAACACACTCTGGGGGAAGACCCTTTACCTGATACCCAACCTAATCCTGAAATCTCTGACTTTCAGGCCATTCCCAGGGCCTGTCACTGGTCAGGAGTGAAGAGATCAGTGCCTGCCCCTCCTCTTCCTCTCCTGGATTTTGAAGACCCCAGTGAGTCTCCCTCAGTCTCCTCCACCCGAACACACCAAGTGCCCTCAGCCCCCAGTCTCCCCCTGCAGACCCCTCCCCATCCTCACTGCCCTCCTCTGGACCCTCTCCAATGGTTCAATGTCTGTATCACCTTTTTGTTAAAGACAACACTTCACACACCATTTCAGTATCCCTTGCCTGGGAAATCAACGTTAGAAATATTAACATTAAGAAAATACACAGTGCAAATTACATAATGATAAAAAAATTGCTTAAACCAACGTTACAATTTGCTGATTCTATCCAGAAAACAGTTAAGACATATCCCCAAAGCAGTTCCCAAAACCAGGATCAAATGGTACAGTCCCAAAGCAATTAAACAGCACAAAATTCTGTTTTCCTTATAGGAGTTACCGGTTTGCTCTGGCCATCACTGGGTTAGGAAAATTAATGAAAAAATAAGAAATTTTGTTATTTCAGCATGAGCAAATACTACCAGCAAAGACATGCTGCACACCTGATGAGTAACTTTTTTAACAATTAGGAGCACTTACATATGAACAGAAAAAAAAGCAGAAAAGTCAAAACTCAAGACTTAGTAAGGCAGGTAATGGAATGTGCTGTTGTGTGTAAGAAGTGTTTCTTCAAATGCTAAAATCCCTTAAATGCCAGCTCTTGACAGTATGGAATTGTTCAGTCTTATAAACTGATTATGTGTTTTAGTGACACACTTTCCTTCTGAAACTCAAGGACTCAAAAGTGAACAGAATTTGTGTGCAAAAGTTGGGTTTTCGTGTCTAGTCACAAAAAAAGCCAAAACTTATTAATGACAAAGTACTTTAGACACCATACATATCAGTGTTGCACATGTTCTTCAGCTATATTAAAAACAACATTCAACATAAAAATTGTTTTCAACTGAACTAACAAACTACACAAGAGTTTTCTTCATCAAGTAAAAAAAAAAGTAAATCCCCAGCAAGAATCAGCACAGAAAAACTCCAGATCTTCTGCAAGCTGCACATTATCTCACTGCACATGTGAGGAGGACAGAAATAGGAACTGCAAGGTGAAGGGCTGATCTCTGCATGTCCAGTCTACAGACTCCTGAAGGGAACACAGCTTAGGAAAATCTCACTATGCTGGAAGCTTTTAGTCATATCTGTCTTAAAACAAAAAGATCCGTGGAACTTAGGTGTGTGTCTAATCATGGAAAAAGTTTAGACAGAACAGGTAGGAAGGTCAGCTCATCACTGGAATACAAAGAATAAAACTGCTGCAGAGATCTGAAACATACACTGCTCAATACTGCTTATTTACATGGTTGTTACCCAAGGGTCACTGACCACTATAACCTTATTTCACAAATCAATCTGTTTTTACAGGTCTTAATCCTATAAATACTGCTGTTTTTGTCAAGACACTGCCACATCAGGAATACATGATCTTTTATATAAAGACTAAATTTATACGGTATTTTCTGTTCATCTGTAGCAAAGAGCATTGCTCACTTAATGAGTTTGTGTACTTCGGCAAATCAAATGAGAAGTATTTGGTTAAAACATAGCCTTAACTCTTAAACCTAACACGTGACTAAAAACACTTCCTAAGGAATGAACGTGGTGACACAGGGCTGTTATCTAGAAAAATCTTAACAGTTTCTGAGGACTCAGCAAACAAGTAACAGGACAACTGGAAGTCTTTCATGCTGTTAAATTTAGCTAAGAAATACATCCTGTTCTTCAGCATCAAGTATTGCCCATGCTTCAAAAACAAGAAGCCATGGGATTACAAGAAAGGCTCATTTATCGTGTTTTACAGAGACTCTGTTACCGAGAACATTAGTGACTAAAAGATCTCCAAATCATGGGCGTTATCAATATCAATAGTATCTTCAGGTTCCATCTTTGCCTCGTGGTGCCCCTCCTGCAGGTCATCCAGGGAAGCCAGAGCCTCATTTGTGTCACTGGCAAAAGTCTCACGAGATGCATCATCGTATTCCTGCAGGTTAAGCCCCTTGATGGCCTTTTTCATCTTCTTCCCCAGAACTTGTATCCTCCTCTTCCTGGCAGCTTTTTTGTTTTCGTACTCCTTCTGATTTTCCAGATAGAATATTTCCTTGAAAGAAACAAGTAAACAAAACAAAATTTGCATATTCATTTTACTGTTATTTCCTAAAGAAAACGTGAAGTATTAAAAATAAAATTATTACAAATACTGGTCAATATTTAACTAAGCTACTTGTTATTGACAGCAGAAGTATGACAGAAGACTGGACTTAAGGAAGAGGGGTAGAACAGAAAATTTTTTTTGTAATAGTGTAAGGGGATCAATCTTGCAACTTCTTACATTTTTTGTGACCACTGTAAGCTATGAAAGGATGTTGGGGTTTTATTTTTCTGGGGGTTTTTTTCCCCCAAACATACACAATCACAATGTTGACTTCTTTTTCAATTCCCAGTAACAGACCCTAAAAGGGTTCACAGAGCAATCTGTGGCAACCTGCAAGCAAAATAGTTTTTTAACAAAAACTTTCATAAAGTTGCATATGCCACCAAAAAAATAAAAGTTGGTGTTTTCTTCACTCAGTTAAAACATCTCACAGAAATAATGCTTACAAGCTTAGAAAACTGTTTTAGAGAGCACCACACATGAGCCCAGTGAGCAATTCAGAGTAGGTTCAGACCATCTGATTTAATGAGAAATTCTGCCTGGTGCCACAGCTGGAGCTATACAGGACAAAAATATTCTATTGAGAGAACTTCTTTCAATCCATGCACAATGACACAGAGCTCCAAATGGGAGAAACAGCAAGGATAACTTTGCTGTAAAGAATACAAATATACAAATTGAGGAAAATCTAATGTTTACCTGTTTGAACTCTACAGTCTCATCTTCCTCATCAGGTTTTTGTGACTGGCAATATGCAAAAGTGAGTTCTCTCTGCTTAGAGTTAATGGCAATTCAACCATTTTCGCGTAGGTCTTTTATTTTTTGCCTGTATTTTGAATGTGAAAGCCTGGTTTCAATGAATACAGAGTTAAGTTTGCTAGAAGGTAAAAGAGTTTCATTTGTGACATTTCTAGTAGGAAAAAAACCCCCAAACCAGAATGTATATTTGGACTCTTGTAATTTTTACCTTGATTTGTTCTTCTTTGACGCTCGGTGTGTTCTTTAGCAGGTTTAAATAAACACCCCCAGGTGTTCTTCTCCTGGTGCCATTCTTAATAGGGAGAGAGGAAATTGGGAATAGCAAGCTTAATGATAAGTATTGACAAAATATAGCTTCTAAGGCAATACTTAATGTTGAAAGAGAATAAAACCCATTTAAATTCTGGCGTGTCAAATATCACAGGAAAATAACCTTGGCTATGTCTCATTTGTGACTGAATTAGTCATAAGAAGGTCAACAACCAGCCTGCTAAATTTGGATGGGGGAATTATGAAATTACAAAAAAATTCCTTTAGAACATAATGCTGAATTGTTAAAACTATACATGAAAACTGATTTTGGTAGTGAAGAAACAAAATATGAATAATACTCTAACTACTCTCACCGCTACCTGCAATGAGTTGCGCACCAGGTTAAATACTCAGAGCATTCCTAACACATCAGCCCAGTAAAATATCTAAAATGAATTTAATAAAATTATGTTGATCTCAGTTTTCTGTATTTTTTTTTATGTAATTGTGCTCAGAAATGCTACAACTTGCCTGTGTTATCTACAGGATTTTGCAATTCTGCTGAAGGCACAGGAAACACAACCTGTCCTTTAAAATTTCTCCCCACCACGTTAGACCCAGCAGTTCTCAGTGCAGCAGAAGCAGTGCAATACTAAAGCATGGAATGGGCTCAGCTTTGAAACCTCTGTAAATTTTAAATGCTAATTATCATACTGTTATTCAATTAAAACTTGTAATTTTAAACTAAAACACTACTTTTACGCCAGTAAAAACTGGATGATACTGTGCAAAATGCAATACTTTCCTGCCAAATAATGTACATCCAATCTAAAAATTCCAAGAACAGGCAAGGTCAGGTTTTGGGCAGGTTCTTAAAACAGCACATGTGAACAACTTTTTATCATCTTCATTTCATGGTGTCTTTTGTCATCTGTCTTTCAAAGAGTGTACTCTGATCTGCATCCAGAGCAACCTGTGCCACCAGGAGCTGTGTCCAGTCATCTCTCTGTTAAACATCTATTAACTTCTCTATCAAGACAACAGAATGCTTCTAACACAACTAGCTAGATGAAATATTTTGCCTTTTCTTTTTTTAAGGGAAGGAAGTAGTGGTTTTTGAAATTTTTTTTTTTTTTTTTTTTAAGATTGTGTCCCCCTACTTGGTTTTCCACTCCTCTCTACCTCCAAGTGCTGGAACTTGAAAATTGTAATCAAGTGAAAGTACTTCCTAGTGCTCACACACGTTTTCCTCACCCACAGTATTTTTTGCACTCATTATTTAACAAGACCAAAAACACACCAAGAAATTGATAACCTAACCATGGATTATAGGGTTTTTTACCACAATTTGCAACAGAAATCAGTGCTCAGTTTTGCTCTGCTGATACACAAGCCACTGGCTCCCTAACACAACCCACAGTTTTCCTTTTGGGAGTTATTCTGCAAATGGGATATTGGAAATGCTAGTTTTTATTCAAGCCTGGGAATCCTTCAGTCTCAAGTCTGTGAGAGAAGGACGCCTAGGAGAGCCACAGTAACAGGCACAATGTTATACCTGCAAATCAGACACCAACCTCAGCACAAGAACCCGGGTAATTTCCAGGTTCATTCCACCTTGCTGCTTGCTCAAATCCTGCTGGATGGTTACGTTGAGTGTTTATTAAGGGAGGCTCATGGCAAGGGAAGGACATAAAACCCCAGGAGAAACACATCCAGCACAAGAGACCTGCAACAGCACCGTGCAAATATTCTACAAGTTAAAAGTTGTGTCATCTCCCCATCCCTGGCAAATCCACAGGATGACATTTTCCTTACCACGATGAAAAGCCCACCATTCTGTTCTACTTCAGCTGTTTCCATGAGCAGCTCGATGGCTTTTCTCTTCCCAATTATTTTCACTACTCGAGCAATTAAGTCTTTCTTTGGCTCACAAAGTCTGAACGGAGGGGGGGAAAAAAAAGGCACATTTATTGTCAGGATAATTCCTTGAGTATAACTGACTGTGTGTTGCCCTGACTTTGCAGTGTTCAGTGTTTTCTTGTTAGACTTTCTCTCTCATGGCCATGACTTGTTTTCTCTCTATTATCTATGTTTTCCTAAATTGTATCTGTGTTTACGAATTCCGGTATATCGGATGGAGAAATATGATTGACAAATACTTTGACCAAGTGGATTATAGGAGGTGGTGATTTCTACCTCCAATCCACGGTGATGTGTGAAAACATATAAATAAAGTCGGAGGGCTCTGCCCTCTCTCTTCCTGCTCTCTCTCCTGCTGCGTCTGTGTGTGTGTTCTTTGTGTGGCTCTCCTTCAGGCCCTCGGCCTAGCAGGCCTGCCTGGGGAGTGCCATAACTGTGGAACTTTGACAATGAATAATTAATTTTGTGCTGAAGAGTCCATGCATTCAAATGTGTTTAAATGGTTTCTAGAGCCAGATTTCAAAATTTCAGAGCTTCTGAGGGATTTTTTTTTCCCCTGAAGAATGCATTTTTAAACCTTGTTTCAATGAAAATGCCTTGAGTGGTTATTTTTCTTCTATTGATGTGTGAAGTATCAAACCAAAATATGAAACTGCAAAGACCTGCATAAAGCTCTGAAATCAAAGTATGAAAGCTTCTTGTGCATTTAACAGTTAAAATTAACTTTTTACAGTTAAATCAGCAACTGGAGGAAACAGGAAGTGTAAAAGTTCCCCGATATCATGTGCCATTTCAGACAAAGCTACATAACAAAGAAGAAATTAGTCTGTTGACTGATGTATGATAATCCATAAAGGGCAAACAAGAAAAAAAAATTACACTATAACCACAACCCTATTGATACAGCTCAGTACCACCACTACTACAAAAAATTAGAAAAAAGAGGTTTCTGCCCTATTTCAATGAAGCTCTATACAACAAAAAGGAGTTTATTGCAAGAGATATGCTCAAAGTTTTTAAATTAATAAATGAGGAACTACCCAGAACTGTTAACAGCATTAATAACTAACTGCTGTAGTATTACTAAGTTCTGAAGTAACACCACACCTAAAAAACCAACTATGACCAATAAACTCGGGTTTTACTTCATGTCAAGCTAATTGTCAGTGACTCTTCTAAGTCTTGTTCCCTATTTAACATAATTTTCTTCCCTTGCACCACTGAAAGAGGAGTGCGGCAGTTTGGCTCTATCCAGAACATTGCACTGTCCAAGTTATGTCCAGTGTCAAAGGTTTACAACTTAAAACAGATTTTTGTGGTGACCACAGCATGTGTGCATTGGTGTCCAACTCCAAACAACCAAGGGGTATTTCCCAAAAAAAGCCACTGCTAAATCTGCATAATGAGAAGCAGTATTGTTCCTTGTCACTGTTCTCAAATAACAAACTATCCTGGTGGTTCTTTAAATAAAAATATAAGAATTCAAAGGAACAGGCAGTATTGACTGGATGTTTCTATAAGATCACCAGCCAGAGTGATGCATTTTTATCCCAGGATTTTAGGAATACATGTGAGGCACTCATGCTTTTTGTCATCTGGTGTGACATCTTATTTAGCAGTAGGGGAGCTTTTCCCCCTCTTCTTTCCATTAACCACCAACACCTAGTGAAGATGTACCATTACTAAACTCACCGATAAGCAATTTCATCTGCCACTTTTTCCTCTGAATCTTCCTCTGTTATCTCATACCTTCCCTTATACTTCATCTCCTGCCTTTCACCCAGTCTATCTCTCACGGGCCGCTTCCGTTTGAGGAAGCCCTGCCCGTTCTCCTCCTCTGCCGGCAACATCTTCTTGTCATCGTGCATGTACTCATCCAGCTCTTTATCCAAAGTCTCTGCCTCCTTCTGTTGGGCTTCCTTCATCAGCTTTTTAGCCAGCAGGTAGTTGTAAGTCTCAGACTGCCTGCTCCTGTCAATAGAACCATCCATGCCCAGAATCCCGAGCTCAGTGGCCACAGCATCCTGGTTCTGCTCCTGGAGCACCGCGCCCCAGATGTTGTTGACCTTCTTGCCACGCAGAGCAGTCTGTTTTAGGTGGCTCTGGCTGAGCTGGAAGGGCTCGGGTTTGGCAGGGGACGAGTTGAAGCACTTCTGCCTCTTTCGCTTCCACAGGCAGCTGTCGTCGTCGGAGTCAGAGGCGCTCTCCTCGCTGGAATCCACGCTCTTGGTGGTCCTGTATGGAACACTGGGAGCACAGGATGAGACACTGCTCTGGAAGGGCCTGCACGAATCACTGCCGGTGTGCGGCTTCTGGAATTAAAAAGTGAATTGAAACTCATTATTCATGTAAATTAGAAGAGTCATCAAGTGGTCAATAGGCTAAAATACATAATTCTGACCGATGTGGCCATGCAGTCCTCCACGAGCATCTGCTGGGCCACAGCTGACAGAAGCTTCCTTTAGAACTCCTGAATTTTGAGTGCATGAACATGTAAAGACAGCATGGCTGACACAGAAACACATCAAGAGTCACTTTTCCCCTCAAGGCAAATTTTGCTGAGTGAAAATTATTACAAGAGTGGAAAAGAGGTGAATATTCCCAAATTGGGCAAACACACAAGACGCACAGGAGCTCCAGGAAAAGTAAACTACCAAAACAACACAGCAACCTGCCAGAGACTTACCTAACAGCAGAGAAGTTAACAATCTCTCTGGAGTTTCAAGTGGGAAGAACAAATGACCAAAAATAAATCCAAAAACCGAACCCACAAAACTTGGGATGCTGCTCAGACTAAGGGCGTACTGTGATCCTGGTTTCATCAGGACAGCACACGACCAGATTGGGAACAGCAGGACCTTTACAGAACCACACATTTTTTCCTGCTTTAAACCAACAAGACACCATGGATTAACTATGGCTTATTAATTAGAACAAACACCCCCCACCAAAAAATCATTCCACTGATACATAAATAATCAAGAAATACTTTTACTCATAACTGCAGTTATTCCCTGACTGATTTTGTATCATAAAGTTATATGCTGTGCCATGATCTTTAAAAAAAAAATCTCTTCCTTCGTTTCCAAGTGAAATGAAAATTCTTTCTTTAACCGTACTGCTTTTGTCAACATGGGCGCCATTTCTTTTTTCTCTGAATAGCAAACAGAAAAGAGAAGTACTCAACTTACCACGTTATGAAATACAAAGCTTTAACTTCAAGTGTGAAGCAAAAATCCCAAAACCAGCATAAATAAAATAAGACCGAACATTTCTGTAAAAAAAGTTTTTATGCTTCATTTCTCAGAACTATACTGCAAAGATGAAAATAACGAGAGGAAATAAAATTCCTTACAGATACAGTGTCACACAGTGATCTTAGCTTGAAATCTTTTACTGTCTCTGCACTACTATGAATACCTCATTCTCTGAGTACAAATTCCTCATGGAATAAATCCCTCATATCCTCTGAGAATCACAGACTGGTTTGGGGAATCTTAGAGCCTGTTCAGTGCCACCCCTGCCATGGGCAGGGACACCTCCCACTGTCCCAGGCTGCTCCAAGCCCCAGTGTCCAGCCTGGCCTTGGGCATTGCCAGGGATCCAGGGGCAGCCACAGCTTCTCTGGGCACCCTGTGCCAGGGCCTCACCACCCTCCCAGGGAACAATTCCTGCCCAATATCCCATCCATCCCTGCCCTCTGGCACTGGGAAGCCATTCCCTGGGTCCTGTCCCTGCAGCCCTTGGCAAGAGTCTCTCTCCATCTTTCCTGGAGCTCCTTCAGGCCCTGCAAGGCCACAGTGAGCTCACCCCAGAGCTTCTCTCCAGCTGAACACCCCCAGCTCTCTCAGCTTTTCCTCCCAGCAGAGCTGCTCCATCCCTCTGCCCATCCTGGTGCCTCCCCTGGCCTGGCTCCAGCAGCTCCAGCTCCTTCCTGTGCTGGGCCAGGGCTCGGGCAGCTCTGCAGGTGGCGGCAGGGACATAACGCGGAAGTCCCGGGAGACACGGGGACAGCGCTGGTGTTTCTATCCGGACACGGAGAGACGCGGGAGAGCCGCAGGGCCCGGGGCTGCCTGCCCTCGGGGCTCTCTCGCGTGCTCACGGAGGCTCGGCCCCATTGTCCTCAGTGTCGCCGCTGTCCCCTTTGTTCCCGCGCATGCCACGCGACCGGCATGGCCGCGGCTCCCCGGGGAGGGCCCGGCGGCACCAGCGCAGGGACACGGCATCGACCCGGAGCAAGCCACCGGCCCCGGGCCATGCCAAGCCACCAGCGTAAGGACACGCCACCAGCCCCAAGAGAGGCTACTGGCCCGGGGAACGAGCGCTCCACGCCGGCAAAAGCCCCTCAGGCGCGGCCTCCGCGGCCTCCCCGGCCTGCAGCCCCTGGCCCAGCGCCCCCATCCCGGTGCTCCCCGGCCCGGTGCCGCGGCCGCTGCCCACCCTCACCTGTCCGGGGGAGCCGGCGCCGGGCATGTCCAAGTCGGAGCCGGACAGCTCGCCGTCCTCCACGTCGCCGTCCATGTCCCGCAGCTCCTGCGCCATGTCCCGGCGGAAGGGCGGAGCGCAGAGCGGGGCGGGACAGAGCGTCCGTCCGGGGCGGGATGCTGCGGGGCGGCCGGGTCGCGGCAGCTCCTCCCCGCCTCTTTCCCTTGGCTTGTAGTGGGGGGAAGCGGGGGGTTTATCGACTTTATACCCTGTCTCAGGCGGCTGGGCGGACCCTGGGATGCTCGGCACAAGCGTTGTGGGTTGGGGGATGCGGCGAGCTCGCCTTAAGCGATGTGTTCTTTGGTGTGAGAGCGCGGTGTACTTCCAAGCCTGGTCAGCGAGAAAGGAGGTTTGTTCTCCTCGGTGGCACAGGCAGCAGATGCGTCCCGTAATCAGGGACATCCTGGGACAACGAAACTTTGAGGCTATAGTAAATAAAGGTGTAGAGAAGACAAGGCTAAGAGGGAATCCGTTAATGCGTATAATTATCTTCAAGGCAGTTCCTAAGAGGGTGGTGCCGGACTCTGTTCAGTGGTGCCAGTGACAGGATGAGGAGCAGTGGCCATAAACTAAAACACAAGAAATTCCACCCCAACACGAGGAAGAACTCTCCATTCAGGGGCAGAGCCCTGGAGCAGCTGCCCAGGAGAGTGTTGGAGTTTCCCCCTCTGGAAACATCCCAAACTCATCTGGACACATTCCTATGTCGCTGCTCCAGGGGACCCAGCCTGGACAGGGGGTTGGGCTGGATGATGTCCAGAGTTCCCTTCCAACCCCAACCCTTCTGTGGTTCTGTGTTAGGAGAACAGAGAGCACTTAGCATCCCCTACTCAAGGATGTCTGGGAGCCAACAAGCTTTGAGGCGATTGTATTATCGTATGGTAATACTAGTGCTTGAGGTATTATTAATTACTGATTGAGGAAAAAAAACCCCAACAAATCCAAGAAGATACCTCATGATACCTCACCATGTATCACCTGCTGGATAGGTACATTTTAATAAAAATAAAACAGCACTGTTGATAAATCACTTCTACTGGAAACATCTTTATGCATTTGACTCCAGGAAAACAAACGCAGCTGTGATTTTCCTGAGAAGAGATACATTACAGCTGGGCATTTAAGGTCTTTGTGATGTAGGCCTGAAAACCCAAAATATTTGAGAGATGCAGCTTTTTACTCCCACCATTATAGGTCATAATTCATGGACAGTATTTTTCCTTTATGCATTTTAGACCATCTTACCTGAGGACTGCAAACTATCAGTGACTCTTTTGAAATCCCTGTTGTGGTCTAATTGGATTTTCAGTGCTTGGACACTCAACAATCATGAAAATCACTGGAAGCTAATTCTCATTATCAATTAGCCACCCTCATTATCAGTTATCCAGTCAGGCCTTTGAAAACCCTACCTGACATTTTTCTGCACCTTTGGATGGCTACTTTCCTTAAAAATTTCACTCCTGGCCTTAAATTTCCTGTTGTCTTCACTGGGGAGAAGAAAAGGCACAAAGCTGAAGAAAGACCAGGAGCAGTTAAAGCTCCTTCCCTGCTTGATCCCTCATGATATTCCTGTTGCAGTGCTTCAGAAATATTCAAGAAATCCACAAGATAAATCATAGTGTGCCTCTTTCTGTGCTGTTTTCACCTCCTTTTCCATTGAGTTTAATGATGCATAGCACTTACTAGTCACAATCTGTTCTGCAAAAAAGCTGTTTTTCATCATATGTGCAATTAAATCATATCTGTGGGATTTCACTGAGTTACAGGGAGTTCCTGGGCTGAAGTCAAGTGGAACTGTGGAACAGGGGAAATTTAATCCTCCAGTAACTCACATGAAGGAGTTCTCTGTGTCAGCATAACCTGTACATTGCACTGAACAAAACCCATAGAAAAACCACTACAACTTTCAGTTTAACTTCTCAAGAATCATTCATTTGGGCACTTCATAAAATGGCCAGAAGCAGGCCCAAGAAGATAAATCAGATAACAGTACAGTTTACTAAAAGAAAAATGAATTAACAACCCCATATCTGGATTTCCTGTATAAATATTCTGTATTGAGACATGTCTTCCCATCTCCATCTTTAAAGAGCATTTTGTTTTCCCACTTCAGGCATAGTAGGGACTGTAGACAAGACCCTGGCAGAGAACAGAGAAGTTCTTGATTAAACACTTAATTTCAGTCATGGTCTCCTTGATGTCTTCTTTTTGCACACTTTCAGTTTTCCCCTTACAAAAACCAACTGAGCTGTCAGAGAAAGCTTAAAAAACACCCTTTGTTTGAGCATATCACCTTCAAAACCTCCAAACAGGCTCAAAAATCAAATAATCAAGTGGAAGAGAGAGCAATCCTGGTTTATGCCAGCTGCAACTGCTCTCTGTTGTGTTACAGCAGTTTGGTGCGCCTGGAGTCTCATCACTGTAGGTCCACGAAAGGCTCAGAAGATCCATCTCTGAAGGTGTACTCTGAGAAGAAAGAGCCCTGCTGAATTGGTAGTAAGTGCATGTCCTGGGGTGATTTTTATGCTCTGGGTTTTTTTCGCTTTCTTTTTCCTATCATCTGCTGAAGTCCAGGAGTGGGTCCTGTAACCTTGAGCTCAGAGAAAACCTGGCATGGTTTGTTTTTGTCTCTTTGAGATAAAGCGTGAGTTTTTTTTCTTTCGCTTCCAGTAGTCTGTCCAGCTGTGAGTTAAGACAGAGGGGTTTTTTTCCCTTTCCCCTTCCCGCTGGGATTGCAGTTTTTCTTTTGTTTTTTTTTTTTTGTTTTTTTTTTTCCTTTTTTTTGGGCTGTTCGGCGTGGTTTTTTTCCNTTTTGTTTTGGGTTTTTTGTGTGCCTGCATGCACCTTGCTTGTTAAATAAACAGTTCTTTTTCATGTTCCTCCAAGAAGGTTTTAATTCCGAACCTTGGTGGGGGGAGGGGCTGTAATTCTGCCCTTTAGAGGAGACACCCTTTTGGAGTCTCCTCCCAAAATTTGTCTCAAACCGAGACAGTGCATTTCATGTCTGTGAAATCAAAATGTGCAGTATTTTTTAAACCAAGTTGAATAAATCGTGGGAAATTGCTCCCTCCCTGCACCAGTGGATGGTCGCACACTTCTTGCAGCTCTAAGTGACTTTGTTGGGGATTCCTCGTGACAATCCTTATGGTTGTTTGCCATTTAGTGGTTGCACAGACAGGGTGCACACATTCCAGAAAATGTCAGTTATTTAGCTGATTTGTTTGTGAAATCCATTCTGTTTTTCATGCCCTAACAAGCAAGTTGAACAGGTGGAGAATGTTTCTATCAAAGTGTGTATTTAATTACAACAGCCAAGGTCGTCGTGGCTTCTTCACCTCATCACGAGCTGAATTCACAATAGAAATTCACTCTACTCCTCCAGGATTATTTTTTTTAAACAATTTAGTTGGTGGTGATAAGAATAAACAATCTGCTGAACAGCACAGTACGTCCCAGCCCGACAGGATGTTCACTTGGAAAGGGCATTGTTCAGGAAGTCTTTGGCTCCTTAGGATTGAGCTCAGCCTTGTGGAAGGGTGCAGTAACCCAATGCTTTTCACCTGTACTTCCACTGGATGAAAGATGGGTTTAATTTACCTGGAAAAGTGCAGAAACTTTTCAGATAATCACAGTTATATGTCATAAGTGTTCATCCTCCCGCTCGGGCTCCAGCATTGCATATGCGTCTTTTCTAAAGCCACAAATTCCTGAGGTGTAGGTGGTGTGCCCAGGTGTTACATCCTCAGTGTGGCTTTGAAACAGAGCAACAAAAACATTCTCAGTGCTTGCTTTTCCAACAGGATTTGTTCAATTAAGTACTTAATTGGTTTATGGAGCTAATCAAAACACTTAAAAAAACAGAAATATACAAACATACAAATATCAGTAACAAATGCCTGCATTAGGAAAAGGCTTTTAGGATGCCAGTTAGCGAAAATGAAACCCTTCAAATGCATTTGTAAAATGCAGTTGTGAAATGCTGGTGAAAATTAAATCCTTTAAAGTGATCATAAACTGAAGGAGATGAATGTGCACACAGGCTCAAGAAGTACATGTGAAGCCATGTCCTAGGTGCTCATAAGGAGAGTTTTTGGGGTTTTAAGGTACAGAGGGGTAGAAGTATTTAA
>VYZT01037685.1:40379-64981 GCA_013400735.1 Pomatostomus ruficeps | reverse complement strand
AAAAAAAAAAAAAGAAAATACATTATTAAAAATAATACCTGGTTCACAATTAATACTACCAGTAGGCACTACTGGACTAATGGCAAAGGGTAATAGACCCAATCCAGAACCTGGCAGAATCATTAGGAATAGAAGATTCTCATGAAATAAAAACATTTCTGTATAAATGACACTTCATTAATTCTTACACTGCCAACTGTAATTTTTCTTTTAGCAAAAGAGGCTGAGCTTTCCTGTTAGTCTTCTACAATTTAGAAACTCTGCAGCTGCCTCAAGACTCACTAAAGATGGCCTACACTTTATTACCCTCCTGGTTAACACAAAACTGGAATGCTTACTTTTAAATCAAACTTTTGGAATTAGTCTCTCTATGGCAAGGTAAGAATTAAATATATGCACTCACTTTGCATGCATTAAATCAAGCTCTTTCAGAAGTTACTTGTTCCCATTAAAATCCCAATGTCTTGCAAGCTCTATTTATAAGTACTCAACTGCTTCACCACAGGGCACATGCTTTTAGTTAAAAATAAAACAAAATAAAATAAAATAGCATATAATTGTATGAATGGTATCTGGGGATTTTAGCAGCCACCTCAGCAAGTATTTCTGAAGTATAACAATGACTTTCCTGAGGCCACAGAAAATGGCCAAAATTATAAATCTTCCTGGTCAACAGAGAACCAGGAGCCAATAATTTTTAAGACTAATTTTCTAAATAATGCCAACCTAAATTTTTTGGGGTGGGCGGGATGGATTTAAATATTTTTCAACACGGTTTGTCTCATGAGAGAAAGATTATTGATTAGTAAGATTTAGTACAAGTCTGGTGTATTACTTCTCTATGGTGATTCTCATTAAAAAAAAACCACATTCTGTTGTATTAAAATACCTTTAATTTTCCATGTTTTGTTTACAGTGGAACACCAATATTTGCAGTTCACTTTCTAAGACTCACATAGCTTGGAAACTTGGTATTGTTCTGTATTTGATCGCTATCAAAGTAGTGAAATATCACTACTTCCCCCTATTTCTCCAGATTATATTCAATAATTTGCACTTCAGTTTTATATAACTGTGCAATATATTGTTATAAGTCTGTGACTTGTTATTCAATAATATTAAGTAAACATTTGTATACAAAAATTCCAAAGACTAATTTGCGTTTATTCTAATGTTTAACACAAAAAAGGTCAAAAAAAGAGGGTTAAGATTTTCTATAATGTTGAACATGTCCTTGCCTTACACCATCAGATCTACAAAACAGTGTTTTATTTGTATATATTTATATATACACATAATTATATACCTAGATAATAAAATTTTTTCTAGTCAAAACTGCTGAGAAAACAGTTTGTTCTCAATCAATTTTTAAAATTGCATAAATTATGAAACCTTTATGTCAGCTTCAGCCACATTTCATCATATTTTAAAGTTACACACTTAAAATATGAATGTATTCCCAGATATTAAAAGGCAGATTTTATATAAGTGTTGCTATCATCAGTATTACTCTAATTTTTCCTCATTTGGGATTTAAAAAAAAAACATTGCAGTATTTTGGACCTAGAAAACACATATTAGGGATACAGAAGAAATCACTAAGTTTGAAGATGTATTACAAAATGTCATTGAATCAGGAATCAATTTTAAGAGGAAAAATTCTTGTCTTTTAAGGTGAAGATTATATAGGCACTATTTTAGAGCCAATTTAATGATCAAGAGAATGTTTTCATTGTTTCAATTGAGGCAACTTTTAATCTTCCATGGGTTATATTTGGAGAGATTTGGTTATACTCCAGAACAATAATGTTAAAAATCACCAAGTCAGCAGCCAAATGAAGCAAGAACTTTTAATAAGAGTAGTTAGGTAACTACAAAAATTTTATGTGATTTTCAGGGGGAACTGCATGCTTTTTCCCTCTTTATGTCCCAGCAACTGAGGTTAAAAAATTAGCCCTCCAAAACCGAAGCCAAACTAGCACATATTACAGCCTTCATCACTTACAGGTCTTGCAGCAGCCATCATTATACGTCTGCACAATTCCTCCATTCTAGGAAAATAAAAGAATAATATAGCAAAAAAATCTGGGCCCAATGCAAAGGGAAATTGTATCTTAAGGCATTCCATGTTTCAAAGATGTCAAACTAATAAAAATTAGTGTCACTAAAATCAAGAGAATGACACAGATATCTATCAGCTGAGGGTTTGCTTCACAAATTCCTTACAGCCTCTGAAACGGAAAATGATCTCATCACTGCTGACAAGTTCAGTAGTGTTCAGTTGACCTGTGATCTGGTTTCCTTTGAAAAAATCACTTAGTTTCTCTAAGCATGTTTTTTATATCATCCACTACCATCTATTCCCCCACCATGGAGATTTATTAGGATAGTTCCAAAAATTCATGTGTGTAGCCCAGATCTGCATATCAAGCAGACAGCAGAACATAAAGAGAACTCCTAGGATAACAACAGACAAAAGACAGACATTTTCTAACTTCTATCTCTTCATGCGAGCATACATTTTTTACCTTGTTACAGAAAAATTACTGAATAAGATGTTCAAGAACTTCTTAAATGAGCACTTCAACTCAGATATTCCTGAACTCTCCTGAAATGCTTGTGAGAAGAGCTTTCTTCTCAGCTACTGCTTCAAGCCTGTGCTCAGCATCTCTCAAAAACAGGTCAGACTGATTCAGGAAGTTAATTTTAGAGCTCCATTCTTTAAAATCTTAACCATTATTAGTAAGGAAAGAACGTAATAGATGATGTCAAAATGGCTCCAAGGAAGAAACTCAAAAATAAACTCAAAGTAGTACAAGAATTAATTTTGAATAAAATACCTTCTTCAGGACTGGAAGAAACAGGAATTTTTTTAAACAAATGGAAGAGATAAGTAGGACTGTTACTAAATGTATACTCTGTAGTCAAGGCAGAAATGGTACTTACCCTCTCTACATATATATTTATTATTATTTGTAGCTCATATTACATAGAGAATGTACAGCAAGTACAAAAATTTTACAAGTATTATAAAGTTAGAGAATTATTAAATTAGAAATTAAACTACAAACATGCGAACTTTGTGAAGAATATATGTTCTTCAAAGCAGTTTATAGGGATATGCAACCTTTATATTTTTAAATATATGATGTAGATAGATACCCTAGATATTTTTTATTATGTTACACAAAGTTTAGTTTAAGAGATAAAGTTTATATATATTCTGTCATCTTCCTAATCATTGCATAACTTAAAGAATTTTTAATATAGCTGATTTCTATATGGAGCATTTCTGGATTTCTTGATCTGATTTATTTATTGTGTGTGTTCTGTGAACTTGGCAAAATGTTATTCCAAACTAAAGACACAGTGATTAGCACTTCATATAGTGGTATGTCAAGTATGATTCCAATTCCACAATCTTCTAAAATCAGTCATCAAAAAGACCCAAGCCAAACTTTTACACCCCTCACAGATACTTTGTCAGTCAGAAAGAAAACAGGAGTATAGGAAATGACTGCAAATTGCTCATTTACATGTTTTTACTTACCACTTTAATTTAAAGAAAGTGCATGAAGTGTGCATGCATTGTGGAGTGTAAGCCAAACTCCAGAGCAATCATCGTCACTTACCTTGCCCAAAGTACAAACCTTTGTACACTCAGCGTCATTAAACGGGGGGCAGACAACACTTGACCCCAGTACAATGGCCCCTGCAGCAGTCTTTGTACATTTGTAGTTGGTACAGTTGGAGGTCCAGGTGCTTCCTTCCTGAATATATAAAACAAAGCCATTGTCAGGAAAACCAAAACCCTTCAGTTTTATCTTCAACCTGACGTCTCTGTAATAGTGGTGCCTCATGCTGTAGCACCTACTGGAGTGGAAAGTCTGCTGCAGAGCACCCAGAGGTGGCAAAGACCACTCTCTAACTACCAGAGGCTGTTCCTCCCTGGGGCCATGGCTCTGCTCTCCAGCATGCTGCTGAGCATGGGTGTCCTAGTGCAGAATGAAAGGACTCTGGGCCAGTTCAATAGGTTCTTTTGCTCTGAAATTAATTGGAAGTATGAACCAAGTCACGGCCGCACCTAAATTCCTGTGTATGTGGATGCTGGAACCCACCATCAAGATCTGGAACCCCACTGCCTCAATTTGCACTTTTCCTTTCGGTAATAACCAGCATGAAGAGAAGAGTGGCCCTGAGAAAAGGGGGACAATAGAAGTCCTGGTGTAGGCTTGGAAACTCCCAACACATCTAAATCACAGTATATAATTCAGTTACAATTTGAACCCTGCTCTGCAACTAGAGCATATCCAGCCTTAAGTAAATGATGACATTTGCATATCTTTGTAGAAAATATTACAAGCCATAAAATGAAATAAGACATTTACATGTGTGAAATGGCAGGTCTTTAGATGAACACACTCGTTTCCTAAGATACATCATAAATAGTCTCTAGGTCAGTAACCAGCAGTAAGGAGGTATGAAGCAAGACTAACAGATGAATTAAGTAAGAAATGCCTGTCAGACTCCTGTCTGTTGTATCATTACAGTGACTTTCTACCTCTGTTCAGAGGCACTTACCTCATACACAATCAAAGTTCCATTCTCTGTATGGAAAGAGCAAGACACGTTTTGACACGTACCACAACAAGTATGGTGACTGAAAGAAGGAGTATATACTTGATGCTGGAAAGAAAGAAAAGGAAGAAAAATAAGTGCTTTTTAAACATACATTATATGGAAATTCTTTGATTTCCGAAATTAAAAACACCAAGGCAAACAATGGATGGACGGATGGACGGATGGACGGATGGACGGATGGATGGATGGATGGATGGACAGTTAGATATGTTTACACAGGCTGCTGGAAACTGCCTCTCAAAATAATAGTGCAGACACAAGATACACATCATCACTATTAAGTTCTCAAGTTCTTGCTGAGGAAACAGGAGTAGCAAAAGTCTTCACAAAAACTTTTATCCTAGTTGTGCTCACAAATTGCGTCATTCCTGTATTTTAAGAATACTCACAGCTTCACATTGCTGGGAACAGTTCATCATTGTGAAATGCATGGCATTGTATCCTGTGTTTTGATCTTTTTCTTGTAAACACTGTACAGTGTAACAAAGGTCACCATCCAAGTACTGAATCACTGACTGTCCAGGATTCAGTACTGTGACCTCTTGGAAGATGCACACATCATCCTTCTCTAAAACCAAAAGAAATAAATGTTACCAGAGGGGGAAAAAAACTCATGAAACAAATAAGCAGAACCACTGGTAAGACAAAAGTAGGCCAAAGTCATATGCACTGCAAAAGCATTCTATCTTTCAGACTTGATTGGTTTGTGGTTTTAATTACCAAACAAGATGGGGAGGAAGTATAATTCAGTTTTAGAAAATGCTACAAAATGCAAAATTGTTTAAAATTGATAGTGTTTCTTCTATGGAAGTAAAAAAAGCCTGTTGTTCTTACTTTAAAATGTTCTAATATTTAACATTCAGCTCTTCTGCACATCACAAAATGTAGCCTTTCTGTCAATTAAACTACTACATCTCCCAATACCTGTGGGCCAGTAATCTGCTCAGGCTGTACTGTAAATGTGTGCTTGGCTCTTGGAGGAACTTTAGCCTGGGCTGCTGCCAGGACTGCAGCTTGCTGCAGCACCCCCATGCACAGTGCAGCTGAAATCAGGTCTGCATGGGCAGCTGAGCGAGGGAAGGAAGCTGAGCTCTGATCTTAAGCCTGGCTATCTCCTCCTACGCTGGCTGAACTGGTCTGGTACTCTGTGTGAGATGTTTCATTTGTGCTCAAAAGCAGACTGAGATCAGCTGCCTTGCTCACACGGAGCTGATGTTCACAGCCTGTTTCCTCTTTGCCTCTCCCCAGAGAGACTGTACCTGCCTTTGAAAGCATGGGCAGTTCTGCGACACTCCCACACCCTGCCACAACAGACACAAAATGGATAGGCCAGCAGGCAAACACCGTATTCAGAAAAGAGGGTATAATTGCATAGATAGATAGACACATATCAAATTAAGATAAAAGAGTATTTACATTTGAGAAGGTTATGATGGTCCTATTTCTGCATTCTTTGCACACCCTTTTTGCTAAAAACTAGAACACAACGGTGACGAATATGAAAAAGTTACCACAAATGTAGTGAGTGCATCCACAGGCACTGGAAACACTGCTATCTATTTTTTTAACTTCTCCCTGAGTATAAAAAGATAAAAGTTTGCAAAGTCTTGCATGATTAAATGTAGTACTACACAGACAATTTTTCTCTAAAAATGTAAAATATTACTTTCATCACTTCCAACCTTGGTCTCATAAAAGAGAAAATTTGCAAGGTACTCAAGAAACAGTAGCACATTCAGAGTTATTCAATGTATTTATCTTTTGAAACAGAAAACAGCACTTCATTTTCTGGATATAGGGGTGAATAGAATAGCAGAGTCAATAAACAGTATTTTTTCCTGAGATACAAATTTATTTCAATAATTAACATATTAGTAAAAGATTGCCTCATAAGAATTTTCTTCCAAAGATAGGTGAAAGCTATTCAAATCTAAAATTCTGTAATAGACTTTGCATTATGCAGTCTTCACATACGGAACAAACTTCAGGCATTGGATAAGGAAAATATGGTCACTGTGGTATTAATGGGAGTTTGAACATTCACTCATAATTATTTTCCAGATCACAGTTCCTTTTACGACAAACTACATGAGAAGCAAACTATTTATGACTTCTCATAAGAGCTAAATTCAATAATGTTAAATCATTTTAATCAAAAGCATAAATGACTAACAAAATAACACATTTCTTCAGATGATACTTATAATCATAAAGCTCATACCTCATTAATTATTTTTTTAAATGAGAAGTATTCATGTAGAAAGCCTTACCAGCATATTGTTTCATGTCAACACGGAATAGGATAATATTACAGTCACTTTTTTGTCTTTTTTCACCTTACAACACACAAAGTGAAATTTCTCCAAGGAATAGTTGACAACACTGTGCAGACACTTGTTGGACTTGCATGCTTGAGCTGGGACTGGAAGGCAGCCCCACCCTGTCCCTGTTCACTCTTTACAACTACTTGAAACAAAGAGTGTAAAAGGGAGGAGTAAGACAGTTGAACACCACTAATAACAATATTTAAAAGACACCACTTACCAATTTACAGGTCAGCATAGTGGCATTTTCACAACTACATTCTGAGGAGATAAAGAAAACTGTGTTAATCAGTTAGCTAACTGTTGGTTTTGGTTAACAGCTGTGACTAAGGAATAAAGCAATAATTACCACAATGCCATTCTGGACAACATTGCCCAAGTATTTTTTCCTTCACAGGTGTCATGTCATCTGTGCAAATCATAGGAGGCTCAGAACAAAGATTTTCATCACAAACTAAATGAGGGGAAAATACATATGAGAATTTCCTCAACTTTTCCTTCACATTTTCCTGCTTACATTACTTTTGATAAACTATTTTGAAAATAACATTATTTTATATAAATGTTCTTATGTTTCTCAAGCATCTGAATTATACTTGGAATGAAAAAATAAACAAAGATTTTAAAAAGTTATTTTAGTTGTCTTAGAATGTGTTTAAATTTTCAGAACACATCAAACAGGAATCATGTAACATTCTTCCTACTTCGGAGTTACTCAAGATTATAACTAGTACCAAAGACAACTAAAATCATAATCTTTGGAAAACATGGGCTTGAAATGTACAGTAAAGTGCACTTCGGTAAGATAACAAGGAGCAACTGCCCTCTAGGGATGATGCTAATACGAAAATACTGCCTCCCTTATCAGAAGTGGCTTACTGGGACTGTGAAAGAAGATCACACACCAAGATTTAACTTTCTAGCTGTCAGAGTTTGGAAAAAAACAGTGCCAAAGGCCTTTGCAGAAAATTTCACATGGTAAAAGTGCTAGGAAAAGGAAAGGACCAAAATACAGAAACAACTGAAGTAAAAATTACTAAACTCCAAACACAGTGGAAGTCAATTTAGTTGTTTGAAATTACTCTGAAAGACTGCAGTAAGACAAAATTTAGTCTAAATTAAGCAGTTATACTTGTAGACATTACTTAAAAATGTATAGTGCAATTTAAGTGTTTTATGAGGCTATGAAAAGGACTAAGTTACACTGCAAATACTTTTCTTCTGCCTGCTCATTTTTTGAATAGTAGCCAACCCAGCAGTATTTGAAACCCTTGGTCTACTCCTTTCCCTAAGGGCTAAAACTGCAAAGAAACTGCCTAAACATTAATGAATGGTACAACAAATGAAAAACAACATGGAAGCTGTTTCATTAAATGTGTTTTAATATATATAAACAATTGTTTATTTACACTCCAAGGATTCAGTGCTACATTAATATACTGGTATTTAGATCACTGTGAAAATAACCATGTTCTGTCTGGTGAACTAAATAATCTCTCCAGATTCCACTGGCTGGGTTTGTCAGACAACTCTGAGCACATCAAGAACTTTTAATCTACCTCAAATGAGGACACCCTCATTTGGATCTCTTAGTCTATGCCTGAAGCCCACCCTAAATGCCAAATCTAAACAAATCCCTGCACACACTCACACGGTCTGTCAATTTTAGTGAATCTGGTAGCACATTGAACTCACAACAGTTACACTCACCGCAGTAGTAATGAGGACAACAGTAGTGTATGGTATTAAGGTCTACAGTGAGAATTTCCCCTTCACTACACAAGGGAACAGGCTCAATACAGGATTCACAAACTAAATTTAAAAAAAAAAATCAGACATTTACAAAGTTTTAAATACTAAAAAGTTAGCATACATGAATTCCATCTAATAGACTGTATAACAAGCAATAATGTGTCTGTTACTCAGATAATAGAACTTTTAAGAGTTTTATGGATATAAAAACTAAACAAGGTTCAAATATGATGTTCAAAATTATGTTAAAAAGAAAAGATCCCCAAACCCAAGAATAATTATGATCCAGGCACCCAGATCTGTGTGAAATCTCACTGACCTGTCCAAGAATTCCTGCCTTAAGTTACTTGGTTTAGAATTACAGTCTGTTTTTGTAAATACCTGACTATTCCTTAGCTCTCCATACAAATATTAGAGGCTTCTTACCACAGAGATGAGAGAAACAACAGGGATCTTCCTGTTTTGCTTCAACAATAAATTGATCTTCTCTGCAGTCAGGCTGGAAGGCATTAAAACAAACTGAAGGATCACATTCTGTAGGAAGTGAAATAAACACCATTTTAAAAGGAGTCACTGAAACAATATTAAAAAGATAAAGAAAAAATATTCTTCTTTTTTCTAAGTAAAAGAAAGTACCCCTAACTCACTGTAAATCAGAAGTAACACAAAACACAAACAAAAAAATATTGGAGAATGTTAAAAAAAAAAATACATCACTGTCTGGTGCTATTTACAGTAACCCATTGTCCTGGGGTGATTTTTATGCTCTGGTTTTTTTTTTTTACTATCGTCTGCTTAAGCCCAGGAATGGGTCCTGTAACCTTGAGCTAGCAGAGAGAAAACCTGGCATGGTTTGTTTTTATCTCTTTGAGATAAAGCACAAGTTTTGGGGTTTTTTTTCTCTTCTTCCAGTAGTCTGTCCAGCTGTGAGTTAGGACAGAGGTTTTTTTTTTTCCTTTCCCCTTCCCACTGGGATTGCAGTTTTCTTTTGGGTTTTTTCTTTTTTTTTTGGACTGTTTGGCTTGTTTTTTCCTATCCAAAAAATCAGACCATCTCCGGGGGAGACAGTCGGCGGGACCCTCGCCAGGACCTGCCGGACCCCCCGGCCCAGCCAGGCCGAACCTTCAGGAGGAGCTGAACTAGAGAAAGGAGAGACTCTGATAAATCCACCATCTTTCTCCACAGAGAAGGTTTACTGTCTAATATTATTCAAGTTTTGTTTTGTTTTGTTTTTTTGTGCCTGTGTGCACCTTGCTTGTTAAATAAACAGTTCTTTTTCACATCCCTCCAAGAAGATTTTAATTCCAAACCTTGGCTGGGAGGAGGGGCTGTAATTCTGCCTTTTTAGAGGAGACACCCTTTCGGAGTCTCCTCCCAAAATTTGTCTCAAACCGGGACACTCATTCGGTTAACAATCAAAACAACTTGTAATGCAAATTTTCTTCTAACATATAATACAAGTATGGAAAACTTTCCTCTAAGTGTGGTTTTGTATTTCCCTTACCACATCGGTACTGCGGACAGCAGGACAGGGGGTGGTAGCCCATCACTAATTTTTCATTGGGTTTGCAAGTTGGAATAATGGCATCACACAACGACATGTTACATTCTGTGGGATAAAACCAATCAATTTTAATGTCTTTAAACAGCTACAAGTGCAAGTCCTACAGTTCAAGCTATTGATACCACCTAGCACAGAGATCCAAAAAACAAGAGCAGCCCAAGTCAGCTTAAAGTTCACTCCGCACCATCATGTAGACCTTTGAGCTCAACCCAAGCAAGCAGTTACACCCCTCTTAAAACAGATATTTACTTGCTCTGTTTCCTATACATGAAGCCAGCTATAATGTCCCACTAATATTCCCTGAGCAAATTGACAGCATTGGTTACAGGTATCTGATGAGTGAAAGCACCCTATCAGCTGGACCATATGTTCTTGTTTTCCTTTAAGCTGTTATGAATAAATTACTATATTTTGCTTAATGTTTTAGAAGCAATAAGCTTATTCTTTTTCCTAACAACCATGGCCATGCAGAATATTAGTATTCCGTGATCAGCTCCCAAAAAACAGCAGTAGATAAGAGGATACTTCTCATCGCACCAAAGCACTAGAAAGAAAAGCAAGCAATCTCTGATGACTTCCCCAAACACCAAGGTACTTCTATCATTGAAAAGATATCAATTTATTATTAAATTCCATGCAAGAGCTTAAAAAATAATTTTAACAGAAGTTTTATTAACTAGTGAACTTCTAAGAAAAAAATTATTTCAGTGAATAATTCTTATAAAGAAAAGAGGCCTGAATTGCTGGCCCAACCAGCCACAAGTACTTGTAAATTAATTCTAAAAAATGTTACCTTGAATCTAAAGTTTGTCAGCTGCCTGTGAATGTCAAGCACTTATTTTTACACCTCTGTTACTGAAAACAAGTGTGGTACGTACCACAAACTTTCTTGGGACAGCAAGCTCTCTCTTCAATGATATGGAGTAGAACCTCCCCTTCTCTTTCACAGACTGGTGGTGGATCCTCATTGCATTCAGGTTCTACAGCAATAATGCTTCCATTTTCTAAACAGCCATACATGCAGCATCCTCTCGTGGACCCATTCCAGATCTCCCCAGCAGAGTGGGGTTGTCCTTTATTATCTGTACATGCTGGAAGGAAAAAAAAAAAAGCATTATATCCCTTCAACACGCAGAGAGCTCCCATTTCCTGCAAGTTGCTACGACTTGCATAAAATTTTCGTATAAAATAATATGGCATTGGAGCATTATGGTAAAAGAATCCAAGAAAGAATGATCACCTTAAAAGCTCCAAAGGAAAAAAGCTTCAGTGTCAGTGCAAATGGGTGAGGGCAAGGGACAGAACCTGTCCATGCTACTCCTTCCTAAGTTCTCAAGGGACAAAAGCCTGAGAGCTATAGAAGAATGACCATCATTTTCCCCCCAAGAGAGGTATACTAGCAGTGGGTCTTAAAGCCAAGTTAACTGAAAGTCCAAACTGGTGAGACAGTTTGAGAAAAATGTAGTTTTTGTTGAGGGGAGCTTTACCACATTCACAGTTGCTGAGGACTGACACAAAACCTAAACTTATCTCTTACCATGAACTGTTAATATAACTGTGGTTAATGTTATCAAAACTGCAAAACTGCTCTGTCCTACTGCACTTACTACATTTTTCTTCTGGTATACAGAGATCAGAGTCTGTTCTATGCAGAATGGTGCCATTTTTACACACACAGTCTTCTCTTAAATAGGAACAGGGAGAATCTTCATAGAACCATTTATTCAAGCATGTCTTAGCTTCACAGGGTTCCACACAAGGCTGGTATTCCTTGCCCTCAGGACAACTCAGTGCTGCAAGGAATAAAAAAGGACATTGAGTGCTTCAGTAATCTTTCAGCATTTCATTGGATAAATAGGTGGTCATAACAAGTGAGTTTTTACAGAAAGCATGCATTTATACTTCTAACAGTACTTCAGATAAACAGCTAATTCAATGGAGATTAAAATTCATTCATGACTAAATGATGTATTCTCATCTTAAGAACTTGTACCCTGTTTTACCAATGCTGTGATGAAATGAGATGTTACTTACAACAATAATAGAAAGAAATATATTTTTACCTTATCACTAAACACTTAATCCCAAAAAGAACCTCATCACTAAACACACCTAGGGGTACAGAAAATGGCTATCTGCTTACAACAGTAATCAGGTGTCCTCCATTTAATGCAGATGTTGTGCTTGTTGCACAAAGCCACATATGCAGAAAGTGCATCACACTCATAATTCCAAAAATTGGTACTGTTGATCCACATCTTCTCGCAAAATTCCTGTGGTGACACCTAGGAACATTTTCCAATTGGGAATTAACAAGTATAAGGACTTCCTTTAATTAAACTGAATCAGTAATTAAGAGAAATAATACAGCCACAATAGGAAAAATTGCTAGCAATGTCTAAATTTAAAAATATCTTTTTTGCCAAAACCCTCATTCTGCAAAACTCAAATTGACAGAATTTTCTATGCTCATCAGTAGACACAGACTGCAATCCTAATGAGATTGTCACATTACTTACAAGAACTTTTCAGTATAGCCCTGCCAACCAAAAGTGAACAATGTCAGCTAAACATTGCTGCTATAGCTTCCATACAATCCTGCTGTGAATGAATTACTCATTACTCTGTTTCTGTGTCTCTAGGACCTGGTAACCTATGTTACTGAGTCTAAATGCAGGGGGTGCAACCTATCTTATTTCTGTTGGGTTTGTTTGCATAAGTTTGTAACAAGATGTAAAGGTCAGATTTTATTTCATTCTGCCTGTTCACTACTGTGTTTCTGTGGCAAATATCTATTAATTGTTGTATATAAAGAAACTACTTTAGTTCCTTCCTTTCAGAAGAACTCCCTGTATTTTTTTCTACCTCAAGAATGTGAAGTCTTAGGAATTTGAAAGAAGGGGCTCAGCTACCTGCAATACTTTTAACAGTATTTGTCTGTGATGAAAATCAAAGTGTAACACAATAAAAACCAAGGGTGGAAAGGCAGAACAAGAAGAAGTAAATCAGGAATCTGAACACATCTGTCTCTCAGAAAGAAAGGGCCACTTGAGTAATTAATCCTTTTTATTTTTAATTAAGTGGGGAAATTCAGCCAGGCCTCAGAGATTTGGCTTCCTCACTTTCTGTTCTTGGAAGCAGCTGTACTGTACTACCCACCTCTAGTGACAGCCTGCATGCTACAGCTATATCCCCATTAGAAAGTACAGTTTGTAGAAACAAATGATAATGATTTCTGTAAGAAATGCTACAAAATTGTCAACTATGTCAAAAAATTGTTTGACTATGTCAAAAATTTTTAACTGAAAATTTCTTTAGTCTGATAAGTCTCTGACTGCATGAATCGCTGTTGTGTACAGCTGAAGCATGAGGTTTTCTGTTCTAGTAACCCATGTCAAGCAGTTAATAAAAATAACACCTTTGGAATGTGTTTACCTTGACATGATGATCCAGTGTCTCTCCTTTAAGAATTGTCCATTAAATAATTTTAAAAAACAGCATAATAGTACATGGATCAATACAGATGTGTGTTTACAATGGATGACATGGCTAAAGTATTAAAGCCAATGTGACAGGGGTATTAAAGTCACCCATTCCACTGTCAAATCATAAAAACAAGCAAAACATGAAAAATATGCATGTATCTATCACTCTTTTCCTAATTATACAACTTTTATTTGATTTTCTCCTGCAATTTTTCTCATCTTCATACTCACTTTCTTGTGACAAGGGATGAAAATGCTTCTGTTTAACAGTTCCATACAGTATGTGCAGTTATCTTCAGTGCAGTTTCTTACAGGCCTCCTGGTTGTTACATCAAGCGATTTCTCAATTTCCCAGCTCTTAATGAACATTTCGATTTCCTCCATATTTGTAATTATGGTCAGGTTTTGCATTTTCAGGTCATCACTAGGATCTCCATTACACACCCCTGGAGACAGAGCATCATATTCAAGGCACAAACAAACACCCCACATACCTTCATTTTGGAAAGAAAAGTGCACTTGATAAGTTATGATCAACACTGTATCAGGCTGACCTGTGCAGCTGAGTTGATAAGTTACGTGCTGACTGTAGTTCCAACTCCTGCTTGTGATTTTACTTTCACCTTGTTAGTAAAACAAGTAGATCATAAGATACAACTCATGATACCTTTCACAACAATTAACTTTTGAGAAAAACTGCTACCAAATGTGCTGTTGAGTACAGCAAATTCACTGGTGTTCTGGTTTTAGTAGAAGGGAGGGGGCCATAAAGATGGCTCCTCTGAGAAGTTTCTGGAGTTCTTCACCATTTCCAGCAGAGCCAATCTCTGATGGCTCTGAAGATGATGGACGTGTCACTGGCCATGTTTGGGCCAATTAGAAAGGTTGGTTACACCTCTGTGATGACATATTTAAGGAAAAATCAAAACAAATTGTGCACGCAGCTGCTTTTAGTTAGAGAAGGAGGAGGATGTGAGAACATGTGAGGGAAAACAACATGGAGACACCAAGGTCAGTGGAGAAGGAGGGAGAGGAGGTGCCCCAGGCACTGGAGCTGAGATTCCTCTGCAGGCCGTGGTGAGCCCATGGTGAGGCGGGGTGTCCCCCCTGCAGTACATGTGGTCCATGAGGGATGCAGAGCCACACACAGTCCGTGGGTGAGGTGCCAACATTGGAGCGGGAGATGTCGGAAGCCGCAGCAGCCGCAGCAGCCATGGAAGAAGCCGCAGGAGCCGTAGATGCCAAGAGAAGCCGTAGCAGGTGCAGCCCAGTGAGAGACAGAGACTGAGATAAAAGTCCCGCAGTTTGTGAAGGAGGTGACCACGCTGGAGCGGGTGGATGTCGGAGGAAACTGCAGTCCAGGTGGGAGACCCGGTTGGAGAGAGAGGGGCCCCCTGCTTCCATGCTGGAGCAGTTTGTCCTTGGAGGACTGCATTCCATGGACAAGAAAAACCACGCCACAGAGGTTCACAGAGAACTGTCTTTCGTGGGAGGGACCCCACGGCAAAAGCAGAGGAAAAAACTCCTCTCCCTAAGCGGGGGAAGAAGATCTTGGAAATGGACTGACCTGAAGCCCCACACCCTGCCCCCCTTGCACTGTTGGTGGGAGGGAGGGAGGGGTGGGGGGTGGAAAGAAGGGTGTCTTTTAAAGGTTTAGTTTATTTCTCATATCCTCCTTCTAACTCAGGTAGTAATAAATTTTCACTTTTGCAACTTTTAAGCTGACCCTGGTTTGTCCTTGGAGCGTTTTCTCCCGGTTCCTTATCTCAACTCATAGACCTCTGAGTTAATTCCCTCAGTTTTTTTCCCCTCTCCTTCCCTCATCTGCCCAGCTGTGGCAGGGGAGGGAACGAGTGAGTGGCTGCCGTGGGTGCCTGGCACTTAGCCAGGATCAAAACCACGACAACTGGCATGGCACTAGATTCTGATCTCATGCTACTGAACGGCAGTCAGCTCCTTGGGAGTAACAGCAGACGGTTTTCAAATTAACTGCACATCACTGATGATTTGACACTGTATTGAGATTTAACTCAACATCCTAAGTGTAAGAAGTTATAAAAATAATCTTTTGATCAACAAATTGCTTTATCTAGAGAAAATATTGTTGTTACTCCATTTATTAGTATAAAACCACTGTAAAAAACAACCTTCCCAGACGCCTGGCATTCATTGTCTACCTGAATTCTATTGATTCACCAATTAAAATACATGATTTCTTTAAGGACATAACAAGTGGGTAATGCTAAAACTTTAATCTTCATACTAGTGTTTTACATCTCAGGAACTGATCAGGCCAAGTTCCTCTTTTGTTTTCACTTTCCCTCTGCACTGTTAAGCACACCCTAAGCCCTTGCCCTCATGCTTTCAGCCCTGCAGCCTGATGCCCTCCAGAGTTCTCTGCTAGAACTGGACAGCTTGGCAGGCTGTTGTTCTTTCTGACAGCTTGGAGAAATACAAAGGTGGCATTTAAGTAAGAAGCATTTTACAGTAGCACCGTTTTCCAGTATTCTTAACTCTCCTGCTTTTTGCTGCAGAACACAAACTGCTGGCATTAGAATTTGTAAGGCCATGCTACAGAACAGCAGAATCAACACAGCTTTAAAAATAAAGAAAATTTACCACATATTCCCACAACTCTTTCTAGTATGAGAGGAAGGATTGGAGAATCCCAGACAGGAACAAACACCAGAGAACAGGAAAGAAGCACTAAAGAAAGCTCCAGACTACAGCAAAATATCAGGGAGTAGTGCAACACTTTTAAGCTAAGTTGGATTTGTCTGCATAGTCTTCCTCTTTTTATCTTTTCATGACATAAAGAGGAACTATTCTATAATTCTTCCTACATTTGACCTCATCTCATCCCACTTGTTCAGCATGCATAGCGAAAATGGCATGATACTGGGAAAAGATGCAGGGACAGCCTTCACCTTCTCTCACTAGATCTAGGAGGACTTTCCTTCTGGTCAAGCAGAATATAGCAATTGATTTTAAGGACTTGATTTGTTTACATTTATACTTAAAGCGTATCTGAATTGCTTTGTTTGCTTTTAAAACTAAAAGGGCTTTAAAAGGTTATAAAATGTTCATTTTCCTTTTCAATATGGGGTAGATTATGTAAAATTATAAATGATCAGAAAATGAATATTTATTATAAAATTAAAGTAATTTGTAATTACCTGCTTACACTTTTCTGTATTATTCATATTGGCAGAGCTATAAAAAGGTTTCAGAGAAGTCTGAAATATGCTACATTTACTATCATTGCAATTCAAGACTGAGACACTTCAGCACTGCTTTGGACCCTAGATACAGCCTCAAGAGGTCTAAATTCAGATTCTAAATTCATTTTCCTCACAAGAATTGGACCTTTCCCAAGGTACAACTTTTGTCAGTATTTTCATAGCAATAAGCAGCTACTGCTAACATCAGACAATTATTTTCTCTATAATCACTGAAATGTACTGCCACTACTTGAACTTCTTTAGCAGCCACTTCTTCACTAAAAATTTTCTTTTTCTTTACTTGGCTTCAGCAATACTCTTAAAACAGGCAGAAATAAGCAAAAGAAATAAGTAAACTTTTAAAAGTTATTTAGATACAATGTGCTGATTGTGATGAACTACTTGTTCTGCAAAGTACTGTATTAGCATGCAGTGCTTTCAAACAGAATAACTAATTTATTACTATTAATTAATAGTATTTCACAGGCCCTCATATAGGATTGTCAGCATAGTTATGAAGGTCACAAGGAGAGCTATAGGGACAGCTTGTCACAGATACAAAAGGGGGTTGGAAATTTCAATTGGGAAGTTATTGAATAAGAAAAAAATTGCCACCATAGCCTCACCACAAAGTCCTTCTGTCCTCCTCGATGTGTTGGAGTGTGATCCATACTGTATGTCTATGATGCCTGTAACATGAGCCCACTTGATGCTGATGCCAGCTGGGGTATTAACAACATACATTGCACCAGTGTCCTGAATGCTCAGTCCTTCTTTGGAAAATGGTAATGGTTGAATTACAGAATCCACTACTACCTAAAATAAACCAAACACATTTTAGAGATAAAGCCAGATTGCAATGATGTATTTTATATGTATTTCTATTTTATAACAATTTTTTTTTTCACAGCCTCTGCCACATATAACAGTCACAGTGCTTAAATTAGAGAACTTCCCACCACTGCCACTTCCAAAAACTGCAAATGAAGTAGGCATGAGGAAAAAAAATCTCTTCTAATTAAGGAAAGAATAAATCTAATTTATCACATATTGTATGATAAAACAAAACTTCATTCCAATTATTCAAAGTCATCTGTTCTGACTTGTTACTGACTAGCAGGAAAATTAGCTTAAGAGCATTTATCACATCTAGGGTTCTAGGGTTTCTGGAAGTATAGTCTCAAGCATAACTGCTTTTGCAACTTCTTTAAAATCTCAAAAGAACTTTAAAGTGTCATTTTGGGAAAATGACATATAAGTGAAGCATGGTACCAGAAATATATATTGTTTTGCTTCTACCATGCCATGAATTACTGGGAACCTCAACTGTAAAAGTAATCTTAATCCTGTAGTATTTTATTTTAAATCTGATTTTTCACATTCTACAACTCTCCAGCTATTTTTTAAGAATGTGTGAAATATATTTATATACACTGTTGATATATACTTACTTTTCTTGCTAAACGATTGATAAGGATTTGACACTTGTGTGTTGTGACATTTAATTTCTTAAAACAGAGCCCTGAAGTGTTTGCAGGTGGCACCTTGAAAGAAAAGTGACAAACAAATTTAGTTACTATTGGTTTTTTTAATTCTGTGCCAGTGCTATTGGAACTTTTTTATATTAATTAAATAATTTTTTTAAATATTAATGTGTGTTATAATTAGCAGAATAAGGAAGTACTTACTAGTTTTCTTATTGAATTTGCACTCTGGAAAACATTAAAAGTAAATTAGAAGTGCAATAATAATCAGCAGCATTTTTTTTAGCAGAAATAAGTTGTTATTATTTTCTTTGTCTTTAAAGTTCTTCTATAATCACCTAAATAATTAAACTAATTTAATATATTCCTTATAAATAATAAAAAATACACACTTTCCAGCTAATATGCTGAAAGTTCCTTTCAAAAAATATTTCTTGAAGAACTAAAACTACAGACTTCTAAAGCTAATCTGCATATGTGTTCTGCATTCCCACCTCTAGACTGCAACCAGGAACCAAGAGAGCAATTTAATAGAAAACTTCTAAAACAGTGCACGACTGTTGCCCTTTTCAGCCTTGGAGTTCAAGTGTGCAGTTGCCCAGCGTGAGGAAACAAGAGGGATGAGAAGGGAAGCAGCCTGTTGAACCCCGCATAACTGACTGGTTCAGCCACAAACCAAAGATGGGAACTCAGTCCAGTTGCTCAAGGGCTGCATAAATTAGGACTATGGACAATGCGAAGTAAGTGTGTGCACAGACTCTAAGGATGAGACTGACCTGACCTAGACTGCCAATCTAAAAATAAAGTGGCCAGATCCCCTCAGTAGACAATGCAGAGAGTTAGACAACTGCAAAGAATAACTCGTCACAGTCATTAATACTTTCCTAAAATAACTACAAAATATATCTTGTGACTAGTAAAAATATTTTAGTATTTTGACCATATTGAAAAGTATAAATTCAAGGTTACAAGAATACTTGTGTGTGGAGAGCCTGAAAGGAGACATGCATATTCAGAAGTTATGTCACCTCCGATAATTTAAAAGGAACCTACATTAGAATTTCCTTACAACACAACAATTACTATTTAGCTCAAGATAAAATTCTTTTATCTAGACAACATTATTAAGCATGCTTGTTGAAAATTACATAACTTGGCATTTTTCATTTAGTATGGCTTTTATGTATAAGTTTCAATTGACATATTTTTGCAGAATTTCAAACCTATAACACAAAAATTCAAGAAACAATTATAATTATTTCATTAATGCAAGAACCTTACCTGATTAGCAGGACATTTTTCAATATGAGCAACAATAATTTCTCCTGGTAACTTGACTAAAACATAGGAAGCCACATTACAGAGGGCTATGTTGTTTCCATCAAATGTAATAACACTCAGTTCAGACAGCACAGAACACTGACCTAAAAAAGAACTGTCATTTAATGAGGTTATCACAAAACTGAATACAGGGCATTTCTAAAAACTTTCAGTTCTAACATTATTTGCTTTTGCTTACACATTCATAGATAGATAGATAAATGACCTCATTCTGCAGACAACATATTGAGCTATAAGCGAAAGAAACTGTTTAGGTTACTCAGTGGAAATACCTTAACCTGCTTCTTTGTTCCCAGGGTAGGGGACAATGTTTAAACTGGTGAAAATTTTCACTTAAGTCAATGTTTTACAGGAAAGGCCAACGAATCTGCACAGTGTGAGATAAAATATAGGCATAAAAATATATATATTCTTGAGATACTGCCAAGGGACTTATCTGTCTTATCTGGAAACAAACATAAAGTGCAATATTGATTTCATTAATGCTGTAAGGTTTTAAATATGACCTCCTTAGCCTTTTTGTTCCCTTGGTGGACACTCATCTGCCAGTTTCTGCAGTTTCTAGGGATGAGTAAAAACTGCAATTAGAGTTAAATGAAATATGGGGGTTCTGTCTTTCAGAAAAGCTAGTATTTAATTTCTTTTTCTTCATGAAATGTTGAAATCTTAACATTTCAACTGATAGAAATTCTGAAAAGTCTCAACTGAAGAATATTGATGTTCATGCTGCAGATGTCATTTCAATGTTTTCATTAAAAAAAAATTTGATTCTCCTGAATGCCAATTCAAAGGTACATATACATTCAGTATATTTCATTCTGCTTTGCTGATGAATACCTCTTTTCAATTCATTCCAGTATTTAAACTCATATTCCCATTGTAAAAACCCTTTATTTTATTACTTGAAATTTATAGATCAAGGCTCCATGTTTTATTTAACAATAAAACAGTGACTTACAGGGACATTCCCATTCTGGGCAACAGCTATCAGTGTTAACTTGAACTGGCATTCCTCGAAAACCACAGTCTGGTTTCTGCACATCTTTAGGGCAGTTCCTTGAAAGATTGTATAACATCCAACCCATATTAACACAAACATACTGGCTACATTTGTCCACAGGTTCGAGATATCTTGGCTGTCACAGAAGGAAAAAACAGAGTCAAATTTACTTTCCCTGGCCTTATGAAGTCCAAGTGATTACCCATCCATCCCCCTGCCCTGAGAGAGAATCAGCACATCTACCTGCCCCTCACCAGCTTTTTTCGAATGACTTGCATTTGTGTGGTGGTAACCAGTGACAACAATGTATGTCAATACACCCACACCCTCTCTGTTCCATCCAGCTTTGGTGGAACACCCTATGTAAAGCATTATGCATTGAAGCTACATGTTATATTCAGTAATAATCTGAAGCATTTTAAGAAACACAAAATCATGCATTTCCATCATTTTAAACCCTATAACAAAGAAACAAGTGGAAAAAGGAAAGACAGGGTGAGATTAATAGAAACACCAAAATTACAAGGATTATGGTTTTATATTATTCCGAATTATATTTAGGTATAAAATTTCTGAATTAATATATTCAGAAATATATTTAGGTATCTAGAAAAATCACATAGATTCCAAGCCTTTTTTTTTCACAGTAAGACATCCAAGTTGCAGAATATACCAGGGCAGTGTAAGAGCAGCAATAAAATTATCATCGAAGAATAACGGAGTATTCTAAAACAAGCAAATTAAATAGAAAATAGGAACTAGTTTAAATCTCTGGTATTACATATGTAGCATAAGCGAATGGACTGAAAAGTAACATATATTTTAAGATAAGTAAGACTGCTCATACCACACACTCAGAAGATGCAGACAGCAGTGTATGCATTATCGTGCCAAAGTAAGCCTTGTCAGCTACAGCCATCGTTTCTGAAGAGGAAGGCAGAGCCATTCCACCACTAGAATGAGATAAATCTATTATAGTCCTGGTTTGCAGCTCTGTGGCCTGTGTTACACTAAAATAAGGTGTGATGGGTTTCTCTGTTGGGATTTTAGACCTATCTGAGGTTGTTATACCCAGGATTCCGGAAATAGAGATATTTTTGACGGAGGCTGTATTTCTTGAAAAAAGCAAACTCTGAACTGTAGTTACTGGGAAATAAGGTGAAGATTTGTCATTTGTAGTTGTCTTGGTAGCATTTCTTTGTCCATGTGAAGTCTGACCACCTTCTAAAATATCCACAGTTTTTTCAAATGAAGTTGTGTATTTCACTTCTGATGCTATGTATGAGGTACTCTTCACTTGTGATAATGGACTTGTAGTACCAGTTGGTGTCATTATATTAATCTTTGGGGTTTCTCTAGTGCTCTGTGAAGCTTGAGTTATTGTAGCTGTAAATAAAGATTTGTGTGTTTCTATGGTGGTAGGAGCTGAAGCTGAAGCCATATAAAAATCCAGATTGACAACAAAAGAATCAGTGGTTTTTGTAGTAATCTTAGAGGCTAGAGTAGTGCCTGAAGTAACTAATAAACTGGCTGAAGAACTAGGTAGCGTTTTTGCATAAATGTAAGGTGCTTTTGAGGATGTAGCATTCACTGTGGTGTTCATGATCATTGGTGTAGTGGATTGAGTGATCATTCCAGCTGATATGGCTGATATTGTTCCATCTTCTCCTGAAGAACTTACCGAAGAACTCTGTTTTCCTAGAGAAACATTAGAGATATGAGTGGTCATAGGAGGAGGGGAAAGCATAGAGGGCTGGCTTTCTAAAGTGACTTCAGAAGTTGTAGGCATTAGTAAAGAGGGCATTACAATGGATGTTTTTAGTGCTGCTGAAAAGTTGGTAGAGAGACTTATTTTTAAAGTGAATTTAGAAAAATCTGCAGAAGTTGAAAGGTCTGTAATTGGAATTTTTGAAGTTCCTTGTGTATCTAGAGATGAAACTGATGCCTGGGTAGCAGTTATATTTTGTGTTAGTGATGATGTGGGAATCAATGAAGAACTTGTAGTCTGAGATGTCACAAAAGGTGATAACAAGGTTGTAAATAAAGATAATGACCTTGTAAAAGAAGGATCTTTAGGAATGAAAGTACCTGAACTTTGAGCCACAGGGTCAGTTTTCAATTCTGTATCTGAACTTTTTGGGTACTCTGTAAGGTCTGAAGCGGCTATTGATGTAGCATTTAGAGGTAATACCAATGTCCTGAGAGGGAATACTGTAGACATAATGGATTTCATTGGCTTTTTAGAAATGGATGACAATGAAAATAAATCAGTGTGCATTATATTCTTATTTTCTGCTGAGGCTTTACTTACTACAGACCTATCAAAGACTGTCGAATTGACCAGAGGAGTGGAAGCACCAGGAGGTGCTGTATAAAGACTTCTGGAGGCAACAGTAGCACCTGCCATAGCTTTGGGCTTCAGGGAGGTAAACAGAGAATGCACCAGTGTAGATACTGTGCATGTTGCAGAAGGACTTGAAGAAGTGTTTTTAGGGATTTGAGAAAAAACTGGAGGTGAAGATACAGTCATTATTGGCAGAGCAGCAGAAATGCTGCCCTTTTTTAATGCAGATATCTGCTCGGGAACAGTCATTGAAATATGCTCTGAAGATGAAAATGGCTTTGGAGAAAAACTAGTTGAAGAACTTGCATTTTAGGATATCAGAGAAATTTTAGACAAGGGTTTTGCTGTTTTGAAATATGAAACTGTGATTAATTGTGGAAAACTTGTCTCAGAGCTAGAAAGTCTAGTAGTCATAGGAATTTGAGTAGTTGAAGTCAGTGAAGAAATGGGTGTTGAGTAAACTGCAGTTTGACTGATGCCAGACCTAGTTTTAACAGACAAAGTAGATGTAGTAGATGTGCTTAGTGTCGGTCATGGACCTAGGAGAAACACAGGCCTTGTGAAAGTTTCCCTGTCAGCCAGCAAGGCAAAGACACTTCAGAGTATATTTCTGCTCCCTTGGAATGACTTACTGAAGGACTCCTACTCTTCCCAATCCCTGCAGCAAGCTCAGAAGTGACAAAAGTTATGTTGGAGGCTAAAGCTGTTAGTGCTGAGGAAGGTCGAACTGTTCCTAGCTGAGTGGTTGATGTTTCGAGTGGAAATGGAACTACCACAGGGGAAGTGGGTGTCAATAATGCAGAATGTGTTGGAATAGGACTTGCATGGAGCAGGGTTGTTGGAGCTGCTATTGCAATGGGTAAAGTTACAGATGCTTTAGAGAGGGCAAAGTGTGATGTGACTGCTGAGGCTTGAAGAAGAATTGGAAAATCTATTGAAGGGATGGGTATGGAAAGGACAGTAGGGCTGGCTGTGCTGTGAAGTATATCAGAAGGCTCCACTGTACTTGGTAATGAAAATGTTGAATAGGTGGCTGCATTAGATGCTTCCAATGAATAGAAGTCTGTAATGGACTGAGCCGACATATTCATTCCCCTTGAAGTTGTGTTTGCATTCATGGTTATTTCATCTGTCACACCAATGTGAGTCGATTGGTTCCCTGAAGTAACAAATAAAGTAGATGTCTGAGGAAATTTCTCCATGGTAGCACCCATGTGAGAGATTAACAGTGAAGGTTTCAGTCCAGTTTCTGATTCTGGAGGTGTCACATGTATGCCTAAAAGTAAAGAAGTGCAATTAACTGTCTTTTATGGATTATTAGTAAAGAAAAATAGCAAATCTATCTCTACTCAAACCCCATATAAATATTAGCAAATCAGATCTTGCCAATGGTTCCAGGTTGTCTGATGACTTTGAGGAAATCAGCTGACTTAAAATGTTTTCTAA
>VYZT01037685.1:1573-40372 GCA_013400735.1 Pomatostomus ruficeps | reverse complement strand
GACTTAAAATGTTTTCTAATTTTCTCTGCAATTGAAGTAGTTAATTTTTAATTATTGGTGAAAACCTTGATTTTGCAGAGCAGTTTTGAACCAACAAGGCAATTTCATAGAAAACTCAGTAAATCCAAAATAGTAAAATATTTGGAATAAATATGTTACATCATTGGAAGATTGTATACTATATGAGACAACTTTGTAATAGCAAGTATCAATCACAATGTATTTAATTCAAAATATCTAAAATAAAATAATATACAGTATTAAAATGTAATTTTAATGTTAAAATAATACTTTATCCCCCAAAATAAGCAAATAATGTGGTATCTTTACACACCAGAAGTTATGGAATAGATGAGTTGAATTTGTTAGTGGTGTGTCATCCTCTGAAAAGACTGAACTTTTTGCCACAGCAGTATTTCTTTCATTTGGGATCTTTCCCTTACAGATGTGTAATACATTAGTATTACATAGTCAAATATAGCTGCTCTGAGTATAACATTATCACAGAAGGTTATATACAACCCACTATTAGAGAAATAAGAGAATTAAACTTAAAATATAACTTGTTTGAATGCAGAAGCTGTATTTTGGATGACTGGGAATGAAGTCTATGTCCCAGAGAGACAATCTTCAACAGAAAGATGTTCTGAGAAAGCATTTAATTTTTTTAAAATGTACATTTGATTAATCCTTTCCTGGGATCTCTAGAGCAATTTATAAGAGTAGATCAACTTAATAAAGTATACTTACAGTCTTCTGGATAAACACATCTAAGTGTGACCTCATCAAGGATCATGTTTTTGGGACAGTATGGCATGCATCCTTCCACCCTTTAAAATATTACATAGTCAACTCTAAAGCCACAGTAGAAATTAATTTTAAATCACTTTACTTTGGCAAAACAAACCATGAGAAGGTCTTATAAGAATTCTGAGAACTTTCCAACAAAATGATGAACATAGCATTTCGAGGCATTTCAATGTCAAAAAGTTATCCAGCAGCGCAATTCTATTTCTAAACTGTTAATAATTATTTGCATAGGCTGATGAACATGACAGCTTTGGCCCATTCTGTTTCCACAACCAGCTGGAAGCTTAGATCCCTAAGCAGAAAGGTTTTCCACAGAATGATGAACTTCTCTACAAGACTGTTGTTTGGCCCAGATATGCTTATTTGAGATATTAAAAGATTTAAACTGACTTCATAAAGCCTTTTTCTTGTGTCCTTTCAACATAGGAGAGTGCAGACAAATCACTATATTCCCATGCTTTTTTTCATTCTGGGGGGACTTTTCAATAAGAAAATCATTAAATTAACAACCAGTGTTCCCATAAGGAAAAAGCTAAGAATACCAACAGAGAAAATTAGTAATATTAATAGTATTACTAATCGTAAATTGCATATGCCTAGGGAGTCTGAAATTCAAAATATCCTTTCTTTTCCACCACATTGTGCCTTGAGCATTTAGGCATTTTTCCTTTTAGTTTACTGTGGTTTCATAGAGGCCAGGGAGAACCATGGAGACAGGAAATCTGTTTACTAAATCACAAGCTAACATCACCCCTCTGAAATCCCTCTCCTCACGCTGATGGGCATCTCCCAGTATAAAAGTTCCCTCTTGTTACAGGAGAGGGCGTATTCCTCCCTTACTATTCCAACAGGTTTTGCTCCCTGTCATATAAATATCAGAAAGATGCAATAGTTTTAGCATCCTGGTGTGCTGGTTTAGGATGCAACTATAAATCCATAGAAGGAAATAGCCTTCATTTAATTTAATCACTTTCTAATTAACCACTACCAGAAGCTAATCCTCTGGGCTAAATACAAACCTTCTTATTCTTGTGTTGGAAATCGCATGTAAATGGGAATGCAAACTGTGGGAAATGAGAGGCTTATTACGAATGTTTTCGTATGACTTGTGAGAGTTTCTTGTAAGAGTGATATTGAAATCTGGGTAGTAAAAATAAATGGATATTGTGGCAGCAGTAATTTTCTGAAGGCATATGATATGTTTATCACAAAAAACAATACAGTAGCAATATGAGATTAATTTTACTTACAGAGGAAGAAATTTACATGCTATTCCTTCAGGATCACTACATGTCTTAAAACAAGGATTAGCACAAGATTCATATCGCCATTCACACATCCTTCTGTAAGGCACAGAAGCACTGAGTTCTGAGATGGAAAGAAAGGATATTTTTTATTGATTCCAGAGTCAATAAACAAGAAACTTACAGCCTTTTCTATAGCATGCATTGGGATTTTCAGATAAATGAAAAAACAAAAACCAAGTAGACAAATTCTTCAGAACTTTCCAATAGGTGAGATTTTTTTCAGTTTCAAGTATTTTAAATTCATTCAAGCTAAAAGACACTTCAAGCTTTGAAAACAAAGACAGCTATTCACTTATTATAATATGCTCTTTCAAAAGCTAAAAGATCAGTTAAACATAACAAAGATACTGTTGGTTGCAGCTGCAATACAATTACCCAATTCATTTAAAAGACTAGATATCTATAGATTACTAATGAGATATTAACATGGTTTTGTGACATACCACTTTCATTTTGAAAGAGTAAATCAATGAAAACATAGTTTGAAGATAAAGTGACCATCCTAACTGCATAAATTAGAAAATAATGGCATTTTGAGATGGAATGGAAGACAAAGAAAGAGGGTAATTAAAAGTAGGATATAATATTTGTTACTACTGCTGATGAAATACAAGAAATAAAGTGCTCTGAAGGCAGGCAGAAAAACAATGTTTATCCCTGGAGATTATGCAAAATTTACCTTCAATACTAAAGCTACTGAAATGTTTGAATTCTTCTGAACCATCGTATTTTTCCACTTTAACTCTGGATGAGGTGAGAATGATGAAAAAGCCTTTTTTACTGTGCAGTTCAAAGGCACTGAGCCCTGGACTCCAGAGACCCTGGTGGTGGAAGAAGGTGGCTCGTCTCTGAAAGGAGGCACTTGCCTGCCACTGCTCCAACCCAATGGTTTCATTGTCATGTACATACAGAAAGTAGTTTGGTCTTTCAGCAGATTCAAGGGAAACAAGATACAGAGCTTCACAGAAGAAAAAAAAAATAAAAATAGTAAAATTTTCACAGAAAACAACTTATAATTGAGATTAAATCCTATATATTGGCTGTTAAGTGCCTCTTTCTAAAAACCTGCTTTTCACCAAAAAAAAATTCAGCTTCATGTTACACAAAAGAGAGTTAGAAATTGAGTGCAGGGTCTAAAAGAGACTTCAAATGCTCATATAATCTAGAACCACCAGGAGCTAATCAGTTAGCTCAAAACTGCATTCAGCCTACTGCTACTAACCTTCAAAAATGATTCATAAGCAGTCTCAGACTGAAAATTGCATATCTTGGGAGTTTTTCTCAAGTTTGGACAAATGTCTGACAGCTTAGCAGTGCCAAGATTTCATTAGTAAATAATATCACATTGTAAGAACTTTGAGGTCAGGCTTTTTTTATATACAGTCATATCCAGAAGTACAGTAAGAAATCTATGGCCAAACAAGAGACTTGACCTCTATTTGCTGTACCCAAGCCACAAATCGAAAGTGAAAAAAATTCTCTGAAAATGTATAAATTTATAAGAAGACTGAATTCATACTTGATTTTCAGCTTGAATAAAGTATTGAAGTTCTTTAATCTACAGGAATACTATCTCATCCCTCATTTCCATATGAAAGCCACCTGCGTCCTGCACAGATATAATTAATGTTTTATTTCCATTTTACATGGGGAATTGACAAGACTGAGTTAATTCTTCTGTTGTATGTATTTTTCATTTCAAATCACACCTAAAAACCTAAGTTTCCCATGGCAATAAACATTCAAATGTTTGTAAACTTAGTTTGAATTTTTTATGTGAAAAAAGCCCTTCTTTATGTTGATTTTTGAGGGTTTGTGATTTTTTCAACAAATTAAATTATTTGAGAAAGCAATGACAAAATCTCTATTGATTTAATTAGCACAAACTTGATATATGTGAAGCAATAAAAATAGATACAGAAGGAAAAATATTTAAACATATTTCTTTTTGTTGTATAGCTTGGGTAAGTCTCTGATAAGTGAAAAATAGATCTCAGGATTAACTGTTCACCTAGAAAACTACCTTTTACATTGCATAGAGATGCTGTTTGTTAACAATGCAGAAATAAATTGCTCATTCTAAGCTGCACATTTTCTAGGTCAGGAAAAGTAATAAGCAAGGCAAAAACATAAAGTAGAAGCAATTTTACTGGAGACAAAAATATCCTGCTTTGACCTTCAATGTTGATATTTGTGAGATACTTCTGTAAAATTGACCGGTTTCCAGTTATACAAACTAATTGGATTTTTTCACAAAGTTATTCTAGTCACTTGAATTTTATAATATTTCTAAAACAATTTTTGAAAAGCCAGCTTTAAAGCTGGAAGTGAGGTTTTCTAATATTAAAAAAAATTAAAATAAATTTCTCCTTCATTTTGAAATTAGCCACTTATTCCAATAACTAAAAATACCTATACTATTTTCGGTTATGTAGAGGATGCAACAAAATCATTAATATAGTTTGAGATATATATCTCACCATTAGCAAAACTGTTGAGAACACTTACATAAATCTTTATCTTTGAAAAGGCCTGGAGTTATCATGAAACTGAAAATTACATTTTCTTGTGCTCCGGTTCTAGGAAGGGGAAATATCCGTCTGCTGGATACATTAGCCCCTATAATTGTGTCATTCACACCAAAACTTGCCAAAATATAGGGTCCTTCACCAAGACCTAAGGGAAGAAAAATCAAATAGAAAAAGAAAAATCCTCATCGCATAATGTACAAAACTTATGTCTTAATTTTCCACTTGGTTCCACTTGGTAGTGGAAAGATGCACAACTCTGTCCTTGACCTTAACCCAGGCAGGCAGCTAAGCACCACACACCTGGTCACTCACCCCACATCCCAGAAAAGAATCAGAGGGGAAGAACTGAAAAGAACTCATGGGTAGAGACAAAGACTGATAAATAATGGTTTGGGCTGAGTTTTGTTTGTAGAGAAATAAGGAAAAAGAAAAGGAAACAAACAAACAAACAAACAAACAAAACAATTGCAAGAAAAGTGATGAAAAAGCCAAAATTCATCACCACCAGCTGACCAGGATCTAGATGGACCCTAATCAACGCCAGGCCCAGCAAACTTCCCCTCCAATTTCTATTGCTGAACACATCATGTGTTCTGCAACATCCCTTTTGTCAGCTGGGGTCAGCAGTCCCAGCTCTGTCCCCTCTAAATTCTTGTGTAGCCGCAGCTTGCTTACTGCTGGACCAGCATGAGAACTGGGAAAAGCTTTCATCTGTGTAAGTAGTAGCTCAAACACCACTGTCATCACAAATCCAAAATATATTATTAAATTCATATTAACTATATGAAGAAAATTAGCCAAAACCAGTACTCCTTCCTACTTTTTCATAGAATCATAGAATAATTAAGGTCAGAAAAGACCTTTAAGATCATCAAGTTCAACCATCAACCCACCACTATCATGATGCTCACCATTAAAACCATGTTCTCAAACCTTTTGGAGTAAGTTAAAATTCCCTATTACAAAGCAATTATGGAAAGTCAGCTATACCTAGCAAGATTCACATGCTGCTACTGTACTGGGTGAGACAGGAGGAGAAAAAATTCATCTCTATAATGATGCTTATTATAGGATGCAAGTTACTAAAAAAGATACATTAAAAGTCAGATTCATATCATTGTATTTAGTCAAGTTTTCCCTTTCAATATCTATAGCTCCCCACAAGGCACATGCACAGTATCCAAATATTAGAGGGAATTCATTCTGTTAAATGAATACCACTCTCATTCTAAGGTGCTGTTCTTTCTACAGTATAGTATTTTGAGACTTGTGCATGAAATCCCGTAGCCTATCAATGTCCAGATATTGTAGGTCCCAGATCTGAAACTGACAGTACAAACACAAGGTAACATCCTTCTAGAGCTTCTCTCTGACTGCTACAATATGTTGTAGGATGATGGATCAATCCACCCCCCACACTGAACATTATGAAGTTATTAATGGAAACATCAGGGATTACTAGGATCATTCAACATAGCTGGGCCACTAACCTTCACTCATTAAAAATAAAAGCAATGTTAAAACTACCGATATCAAGTCATAGAAAAAGCCCATAAACTAATAGAGTTTTTTTAAACAGGAATATCAAATACTCCATACCTTGGTTGTAATATTCACAGTCATAAGCTAAAAGAAAAAGAAAACAAGATTATTACTATTATTATTATTATTATTATTATTATTATTATTATTATTATTATTATTATTATTATTATTATTATTATTATTTCATGTCCTACAAGATATTTCAGTCAGTGATTTTATTTCCTTAGACTTCAGTTCAGTGACAACAGACCTGAAGCAGGAATTATTCTACAGCCAAGAACCTTTCTTGTTGTCAATGAAAAGAAGAATGGACTGGATCTCTTTGTAGCCCTACACAGAAAACTGGACATCCACCAGTGCCTTTCCAACAGTCTCTGTACTAACACACCCTGAGTACAGCCAGCTCTTTTTGGCAAGACAGTGAATTTGGGTGTATAATGATGACACAGCTAACACAAAGACAGCTTGAGAGATATGAACTATGTTTATTATTCACCTGCTTCTGTCATATTTGTATAACTGGGCAGAAAAAAGCCAGAGATGCCTCTGAGATGAGCTCTGGTGCGTGGCCAGTGCAGGTACATACCACAGAGCACAGGAGATCGCCAGTGAATTGCTGCTCCTTGCTGGCAGCACTTGTGGGCATAAGCTGCAATACTGGTACACAAACACTCGCAGTCCCCACCAAGATTGCAGTTGCATGTATCTGTGTGACAATTTTTGATGAATGAAGTCACATCAATCTAGGGGAGGGGGGAAAGAAGAAAAATAGGTGACTTAAATGCTTGAGTTGCACGAATTCCTGTTGCAGCAGGAGTTTTACTTCGGGATTGACTGGAAGAATTAAACACATAAGGTACTTTCCAAAGTTTGGGCATAGTCTTACACAAAAAGTACACTTCAAATGGTCAGCTTATACCTAAGTTACAGGTCAAAAGAAAAATTCAATCAATGACTACTAACAAACATGCTTGCTCACATACTTGCTCTTCATCAATTTTAAAGAATTATTGAAGCTGGCAGTTCTGCTTTTATAAGGTAAATACTGCCATCTGTAGTCATCCTGTCAGTTTTGCATGAATGACAACAAAACCAGAGCTGCAACTGATTATCGAGTTATTAAAGTAATAATTTGTAGAGGGGGTTTTTCCCAGGGAGAGAAAGCTTAAGAGCACTGGTGACATTGTGCAGAAAAAAATTTTTCTGCACTTATAAAGATTTTAATATAATTTGCCCACAAAACTTCATTAGATCAGAAACCCACATTCTCACTCTAAAATCCTATCACAATATTTCACGAGTTTACATGATACGCTATTTCTTGAATTTAAGTCATCTTTTTTGAAATGTTGAGCAACATTTCCAAAACAGTGTTCTTACTCAACACAAGATGTTTAAAGCAAAGCTTTTCTTCCGTTTAGTCTCTGGTGGGGCTCAGTTGTAAAGCACTCAAATGGCACACATCAGATCACAGAAATACCATCACAGCAACAAAGCAGCACTTATCTAACAGGAAGACAGCTTTGCAGCTGGCAGTTGCCAGAAGCTGGCAGGAACTGCATCAAGTGCAGAGAGATGTTATTGGGCTTTCATTCTTTTTCTTGTTTTGAATACAGAAATACCACTGGGGACATGGGGAACACACACAAGACAATTAGCTCCATTGAAAATGGCAGTAGTAGCTTTGTAGGAATCACCAAACAGCAAACTGGCTCCAAAGGCCTCAGCCTGTGTCTCATGCCTGCAGAACAGCGTCTCTCCATGGGTCAGCAATATCCTGCTCTTGTGACAAACTGGGAGCCTTGGGCCAAAGTTCCTACTGAGTTCAGGAATTATGAGTAAGACCTTTCTTTCTGCAAGTGTTCAGGTTCCTCAGACCTTGTTGAATTCAGTGCTGATCTGGGCAACTGCAATCCATCACTTGCTGCCAGCCAGAGATGTAAGATTTTGCCTCCCTGAAAATGGCTATTGCAGCCTGAGTTGAACTCCAAGGCCACTTGTCCCACAGACAGCAGCTTGCGTGTGTGCACTGTAGGACCTTCTACCACCCACACAGCAGGAGCAACCATAAGCACATCTGAAACCCCCATCTATGTTTTCCATTCTTTCCATGCCCCCAGTGTCAGTCTCTGCTTGGGCTTTTTTCTTAGCACCCAGTTCCCCACCCAGCAGTCTGCTACCCACGCCCTTGACAGGAAGCCATTTTACAGTATATTTGCAAGAGATGTATTTTCACATGCTGATGAATAGGTTCTAAAAACACCTGAAAGATGTTTGCTTTACAGACTGTCCCATACAACATAGACACATGCATGTGGAAATACCTGACTGCTAATTAAATTACATGTTTTGCACTTGGCATGGATTTTTTAACATAATTATGTTAAATTTTGGGCATAATATTTGCAAATTCTAATCACAACATGGGTAAGATATAGAAAATGAATGTTTAAGAGAAAAAATCTTTCTTGTTAAGTTGTTAAAATAATACAGTTTCTTAAAAACACTCAAAAGTTCCATTTTTATTTATTATTTGCCACTTTGAAAATACACTTATCACTGTGTTCTTAGGCACATACTCAAAAAATTCTTTACATAGTAACTTCAGTCAACATTAAGAAATCTCTTGGGTTAAGCTACTGCAACCTCCTACATAGAAAAATTCCTAACCATGTTGATATCCAGCTTCAGTCCTGAAAGTCAGGAGGTTCAGTTGGGACAGCTAATGATGTCATTATTAATAGTCATGAAGAAAGTAAGACACTGAGATGAAATGTCATAGTGATTCTTGCTAGCTCAGGTGTAAAGAAGCACCTAAATACCATTGGAAGGGAAAAATATATGAAGCATGTCTTGCATTGATAATGGGTACATTAAAATGGAATAAATGATTACCACACAAACTATGGTTGTCCCCATCTTGCCTAGACTGAACTGACAGACATTCAGGTTCCAGGCTCAGCAAGGTATTGGGAAAACAAGGACACCAAACCTCAGGGTTTTGATAAAACCAGATTATAAGCTGCCAAACAATTAAAAATACCAATAGTTCTAAAGCTGAAATCTTGTTCTTTCATATTTCTTTCTATATAGAGCATGACACTTAACAAAAAAAAAAAAAACATTTGAGCTAATCTGTAGCTGCATTACACATACAATTATTTTAGAATAATATAATTTAGTTTATACAAATTTACAATTTATAAAAAATTAGCTACCTATATAGATAAAAGGTATAAATAAAACCTAAAGATAACAGAACTTTGATTATTCAGTCGACTAACTCACAGCTCTGTTACCACTATTATGTTTAGATTGCTGTCTTGAAAGGAACAAGGAGCTCTGCACAAATATAGCCCACCCACGCAGAGAACTTGCAGGGCTTACTCTGTATCCTCATATTCAGACTGAGGGGAATGGCAAGAAGAAAATAATTACTGGAATTTTATTATTTTCATGACAGCATATCTTGGATATGTAATAAACTTACCACATTACGACAAGGTGCAAAAAGATCACTGTATAAAATTGAACATTCCTTTTTGGCATAAGGGAACTTGCTCTGATGTACTTCACATGGTCTCAGTGTTTCATTTGGGCTCTTGCACTTGAAAACAAGCAAAAACACCACAAATATTTTATAGGTAGGTGTGTTTATCACAGACTCAGGTACACCATAATATCATATAATTCAGTACTTGCATAATCAGAAAACAAAAATGTAAATGCTATCTTCTTCATCTTCTTCTTTCCCTGATTTGTTGTTATAATTGAAAACATTTGCACAAAAAGGAATCTTTGTTTTTTGTTCTAAAGCACTAAAATGTTCCTGCTGTCTGCTCAGTGCATAAAGACAAAATGTTTTCTTTGTGACACATTATAATCATTACCAGAGCAACCATCTGTAACGCCACAAACAAATACATGGTCCAAATCCTTCCTGGGTGGTTTTATACTGACTTTAAATGGAGTTGTACTACAGATGGCTTTAGCCCTGTAAGTTGAAATAAAGAAGCAGTGGTAGGAAGGGAGCAACTCATTAAAAAAACAGAGCCAAAGATCATAATGAAAACTCAAAAATCTCTGAGGTACAATTACATCACTTAAAGGAACTCTTCAAAAAAGAAAAACAAAAGAACAGAAAAATATAGGAAAGGGGCACTCAGGTCAGAGAACACGAGTTCATATCCAAAAACATATGGTCTTGGTGCAGCAGGGAAGGTGGGTGTAGTGCAGCAGGAGGGTGTAATGATGAATCCATTGGCATCATTGAGATGTCCCACAGCAGCCTCAGCTGCAGTGCAGTCACCCACCTGTGCTGCCCTCCCGTGCAGTTGCTCAGACACTGCTGTGAGGGTATGTGCTGCCAGTCCCAGGACGGAGAAGCCCTGGTAGCATCTCATGCTTCACAGTGCTGATACAAGCACGTTTCCCAGTATCAGAGCGGGGTTCTGGGCCTCCAGCCATCATATACCCCTTTACAGTATTTAGATTTTTCAGAAATGGTGACCAGGATACATCTCTACAAAGGCCAAAGGTCCTTTCTGAAAAAATCCCCAAGGCCTACTACAGGGGCAGATGAAGTGTCAAGCCTATCTGAGCACAGCCTATCAGCAAGACCAGGGCTGAGCTTAGATCCTCAGTGCTCTGGCAGACATAGCGATCAGGAGATTACTTGAGTTTTACAAGTATGTATCTTCATCAAAAAAGTAAGGAACAAGTCTGGGCTGCATAAGCAAAAGTTATAACATCCTACAAGTTAATGTGCTATGCAAACACTATACGCCTTTTTAAGGGAGCCACTGAACTGATAAACTGAAAAATTCACACACTTCATACGAAGTATTTACACATTTGTTCATATCCGACCTTTTAGATGAGCAGTGTAACTCTACACCTTTGCCTTGCTTGCTTACAAAATTGAAACATTTTATGTGGAATAAAATACATCTGAAGGGAGATATTGAGGCAGAGAAGCCTCAAAATCTTTATTCCAAAGCATTCTTTCATGAGGTGAGAGATGTTTGGTCAATTTCCTGCTGTGTCAAGGAGAGAACAGATTAAAAACTGATCCTGACACACATCCGAAGGGGGTGTGTTACAAATAATGATTTTTCAGGAGGTCTGCAAGGCTATAAAACTTTACATCTCCTCAGCACAAATTAATGAAATACCTTTTCTCCTGTGTTATAAAACAGAGTTGTGGTCACCCACTCTCCACAACCTCCTCCTCCTCCCTTCTCCTCAGAAACCAAGTTTCCATACTGGGTTGTGCCTGTTGCTGTTCTGAGCCTTTTCTGCCCATCCCTTCACCACCTGTGCTTTGTCAGTTCACTCTGTTTCTAAAGTGCAACAAAAATAAATCTTCATTTTATTTTCAGTGTTCAGAAGGAAACTTTTCCAGGCCTCTTTTTTCCAGTATTCAGATTCTGTTTACTTTCAATATCGTGATGCCTCCAACCCCAGAGAAATTACAATCACTTTTAAATTTGGGATGAATCAAAAATATCAGAAGCAGCACACCTAACTTTGTAGAATATCGAAACCCAGACAACTCTAATTGTCTTACATAGGGGAAAACATATCCTTCCCTAAAGAGATTGATTTATTTAATTTAAATTCAGTATATGTTTGCTATGACATAAGACATTATGAACACATTTCACATCTACAGAGACAAAAACTAAAATGTCCTCTTATACAGTGAGTGTAAGTTTAGAAAATACCTGTACATCGTGTACTTATAACATGCTCATTGACAAATGAAAATTATAATCTTTTTTCTTCAAATTTTTATTGGACATGGGACTTACCTGTCCTAATACCCAGCTGTCTCCAAACACCTGTGCATTTCTCACCTCCATGTTGTTTGATGTAGTCAGATCGTTTGAAGTATATTTGTCAAAATTTCCACATAAGCCAGCCAGTTTGCCCTGAAAGAGAAGAATTCTCTTTCATAAACTTACAGTCAATAATTGGCAGAAATGACACAAATGGAATATAAAAATTTTTAAGTGAATAGGGTGATTGCAAATCTGACTTATACTTTGAAAATATCTGACACTCTGCTATGCCTGCAGTTTCATATTGCAAATATATTTTAACAGAAATCAGTGATTTTCCTCTTGTTTTTCAGAAGTTTTTCTTACTGCCAACCTGTGAAAATGGACTGGAATCTAGTAATATTTTTTCCTGAAAGCTTAGTAGTGCTTCCAGTCCAAAAGTCAAAAGTTCAGGTGAATTACCTCATGATTGTAAAGCCTGACTAGTTGTCACTAAAACTTGCTACCTCTAATTTTAGCTCACAGTAGCTAGAACATTTGTAATAGCAATTATAAGAGACAGCTGCAACTTTCTTGTGTTGGGCATGTACTGCTGATGGAAAAACTATGTACACATGCATACCGATATAAATGTATAGGAAAATAGACATTCCCGCACAACAATAAAAAGTAGAGTTGGATTTTTAGGGTGCTGTGGCTCACGCTAATGACTTCTTTTTTCTTAAGGTCTGCTGCAGACATCTTACTGAACTGGAGCCTCTGGAAGTAATAGTCATTGTAAACAGAAAGAACTGGAAGTATTTGTGTTCCTGAGTGCAATCTGTAGAACTCAGCTCCCTGCTAGCTTACTCAAAAACAGAAGAAATTTTTTTCTCTATGTGTATTGATGGCTGATAAATCAACTTGTAGGTGAATTAAGTATTTTACAGCTATTTGGACAGATGCCTATAATAATTTTGCTTTAAAACCACATTAGATGGTTAATATAGCTTTGATTTACACTTCAAAAAATCTGGTACTGTATTCTAGCCTAGCATGCTTTCTTTTCTTTTGCTGAACAAGCCCCATCTTAAACTTGTGTTCATGTTTGAAACAAAGGAGAAATGTAATTCTGAATTGCAGAGATATGGTTACTCTGCCAGCACCCAAAGACTGACTTGCAGAGACGCCAGGGTAGATGATGATACAGGAATGGAAAAGAGAAGAGCAACTGGCAAAATAAGGAGCTTTGATTTCTTTGCATCACGACTGAATCCTGTCACAATATATCCATTAGGCTTAAATGTAAGTTTTTTGTCTAGATCTGTTAGTGTATTTTGTCTTTTTAAATTAACCTCAAGATGTGACTCCACCTGTTCATCTCAGAAGCCTCTATTAAATCCCAGGCTGCAGTTCCATCATCAGTCTAATGCAATCTGTGCTACAAACCTGCCATCTTCCATGTCACTAGATATGGAAGCTTCTTTTCCATCTGCTTTAGCAATTATGAAAACATGCAGTGAACTGGGTAAGTCAAAACTACCCCTCCCTTCCAGCCCCCAAAGACTCTTTGAGTCAGAGCTGGATCACTGCGTATCTCCAAGGCTGCAGTGTACCGAGCAACAGAGCAAACACACATGTAGGAACCACTCCTTCTCTTCAGAAGTCGCGTTCTCCATCTCTTCGTACCTGGGAAATGCAAGCAGCTGAACACTGTGATAAATAGCTGTATCACTGGGAAAGCCACTCTTGAAGAAACGACTATCACAGTTATTCAATAAAAGATCACATTAGCAATATAGAGAATCTACACAAAATCTCAGGTTTATAATTCATATATAATTCTCACCTTCCATCGAGGTCCAACTTTAACATGCATCATTGTCTTCTTATCCCACAGGATTGTAATGTCCTGTTCTGGAAAGTGTATCACAGTATAGTATCCAGCCTTCAAGAGCTGATAGTTAGATTTGTTTTCCTGTGCCCCTGGGGTCTTCTGACACAAATGAATATTTATTAAGGTCTACTAAAGTAATGCTACCAAGGTATACAACCAGATAATAGCAGAGTGTATACTGAAGAATACTTCAGCATAGAGCTGAATCAATAATATTAGTAGAACTGTTGTTTCATACTTTGATATTTTGTCTTTTCAGTCATTCAAATTTGCTTCATTCTTTGGTTTCCCATTCAAAACCAAGTGGAAAGAAACTCATCAATGCCAGTATGTTTCAACTCATTGAGACTTTTGAGAAATCTTCTTTGTAGGACAAATAGGACTTTAAAAAAACAAAACAAGGGAGGGAGGAAAAAAGTGTCCTGGGACCTGCTGCTTTACCCAGGCCTAAGCACTTGTACTATGTTAACTCAGACTGAGAGACGCTTTCCAAAAACATGCTCCTTTAGAGCTGTAAATTTGCAGTGCTTATCCTAAAGGCCAACCCAAAAAGGAAAGAAAATAACTAACCTGCTTGTCAGAAGGTTCACTAAAATAAATCTCAGTGTCTCCAACAGTGATGAAAACATTCTTCGAGCAAACAATATCATTGTCAAAGCATTTTTTGTTCTGAGCAATTATAGATATATTTGAGTTATCTGTGCTCTGCAACATTAAGAAGAAATCATTTATTTATATATGCAATTACATTTCACTCCTGCAGATCTATTCTATGCCTACCATCGCAAAAAAGATGGATAATTTAAAATTTGCACACCTTTGAAATTAAATTTAAGTAAGTTACCAAATTAGGAAATGCATTTTTAAATTCAAAGCTGAACCCACAAACTTTGGAGTTAAACACAAAGAGCCATTATGTTCATCTGCAACTCCTCTTGCTGAAGACTTCACAAACTCAGAGGATCAGGCTACCCCTAAAAGAAGAGTTTGGTTTAGGCTTTTAAAATATCCTTATACTTGGAATCCAATATTTACGGCACAGTGTGCTTGTCAAAATTGAGACGTGCTATAAAAAGAGCTTTATTTTTAAATCAAGGTACATGAGATCAAGCTGGTTTTGTATTTTTAAAACCAAGAAACCTACCATCTGTCAGTATTAAATAGAAGAGTTTCTGTGCCACCACATATCAAAATTCACAAAACTATGAGTCATAATGTTATTGGACGGGGTAAAGGTTTCCACCAATATTTTTGTTTGTGGGGTGGGATTATTTTAACATTTCGAAGATTTGAATACTTCGTTGTCTTGATTTACTGGTGTTTTAGTACTTTAAACTCAAATTTACTGCCTTCCCAATCCCACACCTTTTGGCTCTACAGCCATTAATTTTGCATTCTAGGCACAAAACACCACCTTTCCAACTTGGCTCTAAAGTGTGTTTATTCACCTACAGCTTCTGTGATTCTCCTGTATCCTGAGGGAAACACACCTGCACCTTGTAACTCCTCAGGCTGAGATTTTTACTCGAACAAAGGAGACCAACTGTCTTTTCAGAGTTGCTAACACTACCACAAACAAATACAAAGTTGAGTTATTCCTATTATTTCCTATTTTAATTTGCTTGTTCATTTCTGTACCAATCCTTGCAAATCAAGAAGCAGCCATAACTACAGAAATTACTTGAGAAAGTTAACTGTGTAACATTAAAGTGAGCCAATAACACTGTTTCTGAATCTGATTCAATTTTTGATTAAATTCAGTCCTACAGTCATCACAAAGCTGAGACAGATATGAAATAAAAATCTTGGAAGTGGCAAGTAGCACCCACTGACTAATCTAGTTTTATATGGGACACTTGGGTAGTGCTGGGAACAAAAAGGCTCTCTTCTTGCTAAAACTCTTCTTGCTCTCACCCTCCTGTAAACACAGTCTCTGAGACTATGATTAGATGAAACTAATTGCAGGTGCTAATGGGCATGGTGTGCAAGATGGAAATGGTGGCTCTCAGCATCTCCCCAGTCCTGGGAACTACTTCTGGTTCTCAGCAATGCTCTTGAAGAGCTCCACTTGGCCACAGCAGGAGGCATCCCTTGCCTTGGTTTGTGCCCACAGTATCTCTCCCCAGAGTTCTGCTCCCTCCTGGGGTCAGTGCTGGCTACTTACTCCTAACTATTTCTGGCCTGCCTCACATTTGTACCATTATTTATTCTGTGCTCACCAGAATTCAAGAATTTTTTAAAAATCAGTAATTTTTCCTCATCAGTGAGAAAAATTGCATAGAGAAAACATAGGTGCTATAGGAAGCGGTTTGTGTATTTTTTCTTAATAAAAGTCATAGTGACCAAACTGTTTAAAGAACACTTTCAATCTAAAATCAAAACCTAACTCAACCCCAGATGATAGAAAGCGTAGAGATATTTTTTTTGCCACACAGAGGAGGTGCTACAGTTTTGCTGCCCTTAGTCTAGCATGGCTCACAAGCCAGAGAATGCTGCTCCCTGGCATAAAAAACACTCCACAGCAAGGGAGTGCTCATGAACACGAAGAACACAAGTTGTGGGAGACTGCCTGCAAGCTCTGTGTTACCCTAATGCCAAGGCTTAGGAAACAGATGGTATTTGACAGCAGTTAGCTTGGAACACAACATTTACAGTGGGTAAAGTTACTCACTAACTGCTTAGTGTTAAGGGGGTGTAGGAAATCAGCTCTCCATGATTTAGCAAGGGAACTCAGTTTAAAAGTATCAAAAGCTTCAAGGCAAAGCAAAGTTCATCTGCTCCATTCTGTTGTAAAGTTGTTCTAGGTTGCACTCAAAATAAAATTGGTCACTACCTAATTGGGAAATACACTATATTTTAATTAAGCCAGGCTTCCTGCTGGAGTCAGAACAACAATTATTCCCCTCCAAGTCAGATAACAGCCCAGAGCATTTTTTGGTTTATTGGATGTGATGTGGTAAAATAAAAAGGAGACAATCTCATTAGTTTTGTAGATAGGATGCAACCTGACACATTCTGTGCTGGCCAACTGAAAAGTGAGAAAGAGAGCTACCTCTCCACCATGGCTCAGTGCAGAGGACTGTGGTTGCAATCTCTAGGTCTATTTGACGCCTAGGACTTTGTGGGCTCTTTTCATTACACAGTTCATTCCTCTTCAGTTAGCTTAGTCTCAGCAAAAGGCACACTCTGAGTTAATAGGGAAGCAATGTCTTCCCTGTAAGAAAAGATATTAAGAACTTGATTTTAAATAAGGATAGTTAAATCAGGCTAATTATTCCACAGTAAAAATACACCTTTTTTGGCAATGAAGACAAGTCCTTGAAGCAGCACAGAGTAGCTGTATTTGCTATGCTAATTGAAGCTGCTGCCTGTGCCTTCTGACAGTCCAGGCCAATGCCTTCAGCTGAACAGCTTCAACACAGAGCAGCATAAGTCAGAAGCTTTTGTGTACGGTTGGGATTTGAGCCAAGGGCATGAGCTGAGTTATATTTCAAGTTAACTCTGCAGCACAGAGAAGCCTGGAGCCAGGAAGTTTTTTGCTGACCAAAGCCAGAACAGGGAGTCCTGAAGACATGTGAAGTACTTCCTTACTTGTACGACTGCATGATGGTGTTAAATTACGAGAAATGATGCAGGATGGAAATGCAGAGGGACTGTGGTAGTAGAGTTATGAGTAAACCAGACATTTAAGAAAAAAGGGCTTCACATTAAATCCTGAATCTTCCTTGCTTTCTCTTTTTCTAATTAAATCTTAGGCCTAAACCCAAACATAAAAATATCATTATGCATTACATGTCTCTTATGGTTCTAAGCTTTCACAAAATTATTTGCTTTACATACATACTCTTGCCATTCTCTCCATATACTTCAATACACACCATTCCCAGCCATACAGTACTAGACAAATTCAAACTTGAATGACAGTTTCTATCACGGTCTTCAAAGTATTCTGTAGCTGCTGCATATGCAGTCTCTTCTTTCAACAAAGAAGAAATAAAGTGCAACTGGAACTTAGCACTTAACTATTACCAATGCAAAAGAAAGGACTATTCAGATAAAGTGAGGATCATCTTCTAATATTTACATGAGACAGTGAGGTCTTAGGCAAATCTCAAGACTTGTCAGGCAGTGTGATGGTATACATGATAATGATCGAGTTCCATCTCTCTAATCTGCACTAAATCCACACAAATATGAAAACGAGCTTTTGTCACTACCAGTAGAAGAAACGTCTGAGTAGATACCAGGAGCAGGTCTAATGAATAACAAGGTGGGGGTTTTTTGGGTTTTGTTTTTTTTCTGCACAGCCTCTTTCCAAGGCAGAGTCACTCTTTACCTTTTTAGGTAAAATGCACCCAGCAGGGGATGTACTACAGTTCATCATGTGAGACCTACTTATGCTGACAGAAACTAGAAATAAAATGGTTGTCCCTCTGCAAGAGTATCTTCCCACGTAAATTACCATATCCAGCCTGTTCCAACTTAATATCAGTTTCTTTGTGATAACATGGAGTTGCCAAGCAACAGAAAAGACAGAGTCACAGCTCTGGGCAGAGAGTCAAAAGCTCATTGTCAGTCTCACTTCTCAGGACATTCTTTTTCTAGACTTCACTGCACTTTTTTTCCATATTTCTTCCTAGTCAAAAAAGCAAAGCACTGCTTTGCTTTTTTCTTTTTTTTAGCAGTGCTTGGGAATGCTAGAGTTTATTTTTGTTAGAAACTTTCTATTTCAATATCCTGTTAGAAATATTCTATCCCTTTTAACTAATAACAACGCCATGCAGTGTGCTTACATCATCAAAATGCAGCCTGGGAAAAGACAATTTAAAATGGCTGTATTTATTTCTTTGAAAGTGTCATTAAAATCTCTCTGACTGCTCAATGTGAAGACTCATTCTTTTCCATTCTTAATGCCCTGATTTACCCATTATTTTTGGTTTGTTCCCTGCAATACATTAAATTGCAAACTAGGGTGGCCATAAAGGCATATAAAGACATCCTGGGAATGGGATAGAGAGAGATTAGACCTATCTTCCTTTTGCTTTAATGATGCTTTAGATGTTTTCTTATATAGCCACAAAGAGAAGGGCAAAAATCTCTAAAAATACTGAAAAAATATAGTAGTTTAAAAAGTAGAATTTGCTTTCTCTTTCCTACATATTTTCAGAGAGATTCCTTAGCTCTGTTCAGACCTAACACTTCAGGAGATTTTGTGGAAAGTCAGAATTAGTTTGGTTGTGGTTTATTTGGCTCTGAGTTTCTTCTGAAGGAACTTAACATTTGAAACTATTACTTCTGGTGAGCTTCATCTAGGAGAAGTAAAACATTTTAGCCCAGATTTAGTGAACATTTGCACATAAATATATAAATGATTTTGGAGAACAGACAAATGCCTTGGCATCTGGCATGTTCTTGCTCTATTAGTTTCCTGTGCCATTTTACTATGGACTGGGCCTCCAGATAATCAGAGAAAACATATTATGCAAAACTCATTTCAATTTACACTACGAAGCATCTCTTATTGAAGGGCTTCCTTTCTTTTGCTGGCGCACTAATTTCTTCTGTACTTTTTCCTAATTATTTATACAGTCCACGTAATTTTATTTGATCCCTGATTTTGCATCCTATACTAATTTGTATCAGCAAATGTTCTTCCCCACAGCTATTAAAACAATGGAGCAATATTGCTTGGCGTCAACAGATGGCACTGAAACACACTGTCTCATTTTGGGAAGAAATCCACATGAAAGTTGGGAAAAAATATTATAGGAAAGATAGTAGGTGATCCTCTTACACAAGAGAGTAAAGAGAGGAAAGGAACAGCAATAGCACTTTTTTTACCCACCGATGTTATGTATTTGTATACAACTATTGAAAAAGAAGAACCAAAAAACTGAGACCTTTCACAGATTGAAGATTTGGGAACATTTGAATATTGGTTTCCAAGTGACACATTCTGTAACATGAACTATTCTGAATTACAAATCAGCAGCACAGTTGGTGATGTTAGTTTTAATATCTAAGCGTCTATTTATACATATTTATATGAGACCTGTTAGTGTTGTTTTATTAATAAGTGCATGATAAATGTTAATATTTTATCACTGTTGGTTGTAATGATAAAGTGCAGCAGGAAAAAAAAAGGACAAGAGCCCCAGCAAATGATTGCAGGAGCTAGAAATCTGGAACTTGCACAAAACTTTTATGTTTTTCAATATAAAAGTGTTAAGTGTGTTCATTTACACATCTGAAGATTAGTTTTTATACATTCAGGAAAAAAACCCGTCATATCCTGACCTTAATCAGAATAAATTTAATTCACAGTTCTCATCGCTCACCAACACCCAGAGTCAGAGGCCATAAACTGCTAAGCAGCACCTACAGGTGACCAGCCCGAGCATCCCACCCCTTCAAACCCAGAGAAGGGCTCGGGGTTGCTGCTGCCAACACAGCTCTGAAATAGCAGCACATCATGCTGGGGTTTGTTCATCTTTTACTGGGCTGTATCATCAACAGTCCATGAAGCTGTACCCACCAGAGGCACTCCAACTGAGGCAGCCATTCTGACAGTGAACTGCCTTTTCAGGCAACCATAAGAGTAAAACATTCTGGAGTCAGTATAGCCAAAGAGCTGTTGGATGATGAACACTAACCCCAAATCAGAAATTCATGGCAAAAGGTCACTAAATGGCAAAGTCCTCAGTACAGGAATCCAGCTGTTGATTCACACTATGCATACATCACCTCCAAATCGCCATTCTCATGGTAAGAAACTTTTCTCCAAACCTTTCCTGGAAGCCCTCCATGCTAATCTCCACAAATTGAAAGAAATCTTTCCTTTGTTGGAGAATAAAAGTGATTCATTCACTGCATAATTTAATGGTCTGGAGAATCAGGTGGTGGAGGCGGAAAGGCATGCAGAGTCTGAAATCATTGATCTGGAGAAAATGGAACCAGAGCATAAATCCATTGCCAACTGTAATCAGATCTTTTGCTCACAGAAGGAATAGAACAAATAGAAAAACAGGTACAGCTGAAGACAAGATGGGAAGGGATGTCTCCCAGAGGGAGCTTGCTATTGACCCTTACAGGACTTCCAGAGACCCAGAAAAATGAGGGCATCCAGAAAGGTTTCCTCTGAAATCACGGGGCTGATGAAAAGCAAATTGTTGGTATTGTTTGCAACTAGAGCAGGGCAAACTGTTCACAGTAAACAGTGTTTTCACTGAAATGTAGTCTTTTTCTTTTTTGGACACAAATTTTCACACAGCACATCGTTATTTCTACACAATAAATGCTGCTATAAATTATTTGAGAAGTGTTTTAGGTGGAAATATTTTGGTACATCATTCACTCATGAAACTATATGCTGGAATGTGGCTTGAGGATTATATATGTCAATTTAAAAATTAAGGGTATTCTGTACTTTACCCATGTACAGTTTTATTCCCTGAAAAAATGAAAATTAGTTTCAGAGACTGGTGTTCAATTTTAAACATTTGTAATTTCAAATTCAACATTATTTACTTTTTTATTAAAAGCTTCAGAATCTATTAAAATAAACTATTTGTCTTAACTATGAATAGTCATCTTGACCATGTTGTTTACCCATAAACCTGCAGCTTTAATCTTCTATAGGGTAACTAACAGCAAGAAGAATGTATTTATTTTACAAATAGGCTATGAGAGAGACCATGCAAAATATTTAATTCTACAGATTAGCCAGTTTAAATGATTTAGAGTCTGGCTATCTGGCACAAACAATGTTGAAAAAAAGCTGCACAAAAAATTACTGATATTCAATAAGGGAGAATAGGATAGATGCTACTTCTGACTCCTTCAATATGTCAAATGAGTAATTGAAAATTTTTGCTTTCTGTGTGATTGCTCCAGCTTATGCCCAGCCATCATCTAAAAAATTTACCAGTCAAGATAAATATATCAGCAAGTAATGGCTAAAATATTATCAGTACATCAACCAACCTCTGTATTAAGCACTCTAATAAAAGTATCATTAACTAGGAGCTTTGAACTTGCTTCAAGTTACAAAAAAGGGGAATGCAAGAAAATAGTTCCCCGGCTGTATTCCCCAGGGCAGGCCAGGTATCTAGCTCTGGGGACTGCTCAGCAATAGGAGAACCATTTGGGAAACTGTAGTAGTGGTTTCTGAGGTGATGCATGTTTTGTTAAATGAACTTAACAAATAAGCTCCCATGTAATGTCTCCTGACCCGAAAAAGTTACATCTGCATTTCTACTTGGCATAATGGTTCAATTATTTGATCAAATGTTGCTTTCATAATCCTCCAACTTCGGCTTTAAAAGAGCTTTCATGATTGCATCAAAAAAGCTTAAAAAGGTGACTTTAAAATGCTTAAACCCCCAATGGCAGGTGAAAAGAAGTGCAGATAGTTTTATTGCATACTTTGAAGTTAAGTCTAATTATTAAATAGGAATACTTGAGGATGAGGGCTTAGTTATGCTGACCTTCATCTTTCAGGATATAGGACTGAAACAGTCCATCCCTTTCTGTGCTTTAGGACCTTCTTGACAACCTCTTAAAGTTAGTAGAAATACTTCAGTGGGAGGTTTTTTAAAAGGCAGATGAGCATTGCAACAGAGCTCTGTCTCATTTGAAAATATTCTGACTGGTAGTTTATCCCTCGAAACTTTTGCTTGAAGTCTGCCCCAAAGCAGAGAAAATATTTTTGCTGAGAAATACTACTAATACTTTCTCTGAGAATATTTTTTTCTGAGAAAAAATTATCTTCTGCTTCACAGAAGAGAACATGTCTGAGGGCTCCAAGTCCACTGACCCTACAAGCCCTAATAAAAGTGATGAGCTGCAGGACTGAAAACCACCACAAAGACAGAGAAAGGCCAACACTTGTCATAGAAAGACATCAATTTTACTATAAAAGCAGAAGTCTATGAAACAGGTAAGTGGAAGAAACAGACTGCAACTAGTAAAGTTTGCCAGAAAAATAACCCCACTGTTTAGGGGAAAAAATGTAGCATCATCAAAGATAAAAAAATAAGACAGTAAACAAGAAAATGAAAGAAAAAATAGATTTAAATATTTTTAAGTAAGAAACTGTTTGACTTCAAATTTATCATTCATGTCTAGATTAGTAAAATGCAGTGTTTACATGATCTACACTGATAAATGAGTTGTTCTGCTAAGATTTTCTTTTTACCTTTGAAATTACTGAGATTTTAGAATGTTAAAAGTAAATATTTATGTCTTCTCTGTCATTTATCTCTACAGGGACTTTACATCTCAGTGTGTAATGTAACTCCCAATTCCTTGATAAAGGTGTAGTTATCATTTCATGAGACTTTATGGCCCTAATTTTCTTAATTGCTGCTCTAAATATTTTCTGTCATTTTCTGCCCAATGGATATATCTGTTGAACTAGTTACAAAGGGCTTTTTCATACACTTCCTGTCACCTTAAACAAAAAGGTCTGACAGAAGACATTGATGTTGAAAACAAATAAGTTTCACAATTGGCTGAAAGCTTATACTTGATTTTTCTCCCACAAGAGCACAAGGGCTCCTTATTAAAAACATAATAAAAGGTAAGGATGAATTCTTTGTTTGGTACAGTGCAATACGATGACAAATTAAAGAGTTGTTCAAACAGATCAGATTTAGGGAAGCCAACAGCCAAATCAAACAGTGAGGGCTGGTAACATGGATGGGAACAGCACATTATCATGCCTCTGGGGACACTGGATTCAGATTATAATTGCACTCAGTTCTATATCTGGGAAGAGCTCATATGCCCACAAACTGATTGTAGCTATAACTTCCCTTATTGTCCTGCTACAACACATTTAGAGTATTTCTGTTAGTGGACACAAAGCAGTCCACAGCTTACAGGAAAAAGACTAAAGGATAAAAGATTAAAGATAAAAGGGAAAGGACAAACTTATAACAGTCATGAATATACAATACTACAGCCACTTCAGCTGCTTCAATTTCAGGTGTCTGGTGAGCATTTCACATTTTATCCATAAAAATCAGCCTCTCAACAGCACTGCAAACTAGCATGGAATCAATGGAATGCGTATTAGCAGCTATCAAATGTATGATCTGTGATACCTTACAGGCAGGAAATTTGAAGCACACATGACAAACATCCCCATGGCAGCGGGGTTGGACTAAAAGACCCTTAAAGGTCCCTTCCAGCCCAAATCATTCTATGATTCTGTGATTGTGTTAAAAAAAATTGGTTTGTTGAACAGGTAGCATGGTTTAGGTGCCTTGGATAGCTGTGCCTGCCAACATGTTACGCAAGGAATTTAAAATTTTGCATTTGTATATATATTTTTCCACCTTTCATCTGGCTTCTCTATTTGGATAACAGGCTATAAGAGACAGCTTTCTTGCATACCTTCTCAGCAAAAAGTAGCTCAAGGTAAACTCATATTACTTGGATACTACTATTTAAAATGCCATAATATAGGGGAAGAGGATTATACAGAGAGAGACATGGAAACCTCTGCTCTAGGAACAAAAAAGAATGCTTCAAACATAAGCAGCCTCATCATGCTCTCATGTCTGCATATATAATGCAGCTTAACCACATCAGTATGTGGTACAACTGTAGTGTAACTGTGCACATGTAAATAAAAGCATATCTGAAACTGAAGAATGCATGACACTGGATTATCACTCAGGCTGCCACTATGAAGATGTCCATTACCAGCGTTTCATTTATTTTTCTCACATAATATACCATTCCTGCATAATAGTAGCTAATTTAGTGCCTACATTCATGGTTAGGTAGTTACAGAGGGTTTTTTTCTATTCATTGATTTGCATTTGCTCATTGTTGAATTTCCTCTTTCATTATATTATGCAGTGTTTTCTGCCATAAGATCTCCTGAAGCTTTTGTTTCAGCTGTTCAAACTGAAGTTTTTTATCAGAATACCCTACCTCAATCCTCACATCAGCTTTTCAAAATTGTTTCTGATATTGAGTTTAACCTCTGACTTGTAATTAGTCCAGTGGAGGGCAACAGGGATCATGAAGGGACTGGAGCATCTCTCTTACAAGGAAAGGCTGAGCAAGCCAGGCCAGCTGAGCCTCCAGAAGAGATGATTGGGAGGAGACCTCATCAAAGTTTATAAGTATCTGAAGGAAGGATGTCAAGAGGATGTTTCCAGGCTCTTCTCAGCCAAGCAACAGGACAAGAGGCAATGGGCAGAAAGAGATGGACAGGAAATTCTGCTTGATATAAGGAAGAACTTCTTTACTGTACAGGAAATGGAGCACTGGAACAGATTACCCAGAGATGCTGTGGAGATAATGAAGAACTGTCTGGACACAATCCTGTGCCATGTGCTCTAGGATGACCCTGCTTGAGCAGGCAAATGACCCACTGTGGTCCATTCCAACCTGACCCATTCTGTGATTTTGTGTCTCAAAGAATACTCATTCCCATCCTATATGAGAGTTCTTTCTAAAAAATATTTTTTGAAATCTTTCTACAAAAGGTCTTTGAGCTAAAATACACACATATTAACTTGATTATCCTTATTCATATATGGATATATTGCCTTCACATAATAACTTAAAAGACTGATCATGCATGAATTTCTTTCATTTAAAAAAAAAAGAGGGGTGGTTCAGTTCTTCTCCCATTGAAATGTCTCTTTATTAAAATTTCTATTAAGTTCCTTCATATGTAAATCAAACATATTGGTCTATTCCTGTCAAATTCAGCCATTAAGTTAATTTAAAATATTTTGTTATACTGCCATCTTCCATTCCTCTAATTCTCTTGCATATCACATAGTTCATCAGTTCTGTGTTTTAGTTCCCTCAGAACTCTGGGGCATCTGCCACACAATCCCATCTTTTGTTTCTTTTTCTCTTTTTTCCCCTTTAAAAATTCTCTAAACATTTCTCAGTCAAAAATCAGCCCACAGTTACATCTTCTGTTCCAGACACAACCATGCAGTGCCTAGTTTGTACTAACGAGTCCTTCAATATAGATCACGAAAGCTTTCCATATACTAAAGAAAAAAAATTGTGAACAAATTAGGCTATACTTTCTCACATTAGCTGAGTTTGGGGGAAAAAATGAAGCTTGAAAAGCTGAAAAAACTCTGAGAAGTCTGAAAAGCAGATCAATGTAGGCAACATTTTCATCATTTGTGTCATGTTCACCTGAAGAATGGCCCATTGGCAGTGGGCCATGTGCCTTCATTATCTGGCTGCCAACTTTATTATTGAATGCCAAATGCTTCCCATGGTTTGTTTCCAGAGAGGTTCTTTCTTACACAGTACAGTGACAGGTGACATTTGATTGCAAAAGCTAAACATTCCAGTACCATATTAAAGTTTGAAAAAGCAGCATAGATTTGTCTTACAAACCTCTCTGAATGGATGACACAAGAAATAACAAATGACAACCCACCTTTCCATATCAGGCAAGATGATTTTACAGGTAAAGTAACCCTTATTTTTTGCATCTCACAGGAGGAAGGCTTGTACAAAGGTTCACATATCTCTAAGAGTAAGAGCTCTTTTGTCATATATGCCACATGCCAAGAGTTTGCTATGAGGTATTATTATCTTTCTCAAATCTCTCTTTTTTCTTCTTAAACACACTCAAAAATCTGGAACCAATGGATTTTATTTCACAGCTGTGAATACTCTATTAAAACATACTTGAAATAAACTATTTGCAGCAGTCCTTGTTGAGAAACTATGCTTTTTTCTTAAGGTTAGAGAGTCAGGAAAATGAATATTCTTCTAAACATATTACTGTAACTGAGAAGACAGACAGTATCAAAATAGCAACAATTAAAATAAACAATAGTGGGTTTAGTAACAGACTATATTTTTAAATGTCAGTAATGGTATTTTTAAACAAAAAGCTAGCAGTGTATTCTAAATGCATGCTATGAGGAACATTTACATGTAGCTGCCAGACAATCTCAATGGATGATTTCATTGTTGAATTATGAAATCATTGTGTTTGATATTATTATACACATACAATCCAGATCTGATGCAGATCATGTTCAAAAGAATTCCAAGCCTGAGCTCACCATTAACCCTAGGCCAAGCAGGATTTATAGATAATTATTAAATACATCTATAGATTATACATAGTTCTAACAGTTTTTATAGTGTTTTTCTTTGCTCATTGTGACAAAAGCATAGTTAAGGTAGAAGAGAAAACATTGATTTTTCTTTTTCTCTAAACCACATAGATATGCAAGAACACACCCATCTACTGTGTTCAAACAGATGAGCACAAAATGTCATTTCCAGATTCTTCTTTCACATCTGCTCTACGCCTGCTTTTTAATGTTTGTTTCTATGGATCAACTCCTGATGTGCAAAATACTTGTTGTCTCATGGGCACAAGAAAACGTGTGACCAATCCTCTTACCTTTAGCAGGTAAGTTTGGCAGTCACTGACATAATCGTACTCAAGCCCATCAAAGGTGTAATAATGTCGGTCTCCATAAATGGTGCACACGGCAGGACAGGGGTAACTGGTGCAGTTGAAGACGCCTCTCCGACAGACACTGCGAGGAAAACTAACAATCAGTATCTCCTCATAACACAGTCATTTGCTGTGTATTTTCAAGAAAATGCTTTCCTGGGTTCTTTATTTCAAATCATAGAGAAATTCATAATGGAATAAAATTCTCAGACCTTGAATACTATACTGTGGATTGCTTCTGAAGGTACTGGTGTTGAGAAAGCATTGAACATTTTGCCATCAGCCCATATGTACAATAAAAATGCATTAAAACAAATGCATAATTTCAAACTTTGCATGGCTTATGCAACTATTTCCATCGCTGCCTCCAGCAGCACAATGCCACAACATGCTCATTCATAAGACATCAATATTCTTTTTTTTTTATTTTGATAAAGGTCTGCAAATAGTCAAAGGAAAATACCTCCTGTAAGATTTCAGGGCATCAGACAAATACGGAATGAGTCTAAGAAATTACTGCTGATATTTTGCAAGATTACTTTTCCTGTCAGCTACATGAAGTGGCTTACACAAATTTGTATGAAGGTAGGATTGGCATCCTCTATTTTTGCTTGTGTAAGTGTAAATGCTCAGCTGATTTGCCAGTGCAGTTTTTAACTGATTAAAAGCTGCCACACCATTTCTTTTCATTATTAAATATATACTTAACTGAATATAGATATTTTGGCTAGCAAATTAGCATGGACAGAAAACTGTTTTGTGCCTGTATGACTCAGGTAAAGCTCCTTAAAAAGGATGCTGGGTGCTAGCTCATTTTTCAGTTCTAACAGATTTTTTTCAATTTGCCCATGTTCTGCCTATACAGTCACTCATAGTATCTGATAAATTACACTGCAAACCACCCAGTTCTCAAAGAAGCAGACTATTTACCATTTTCATACATTTAATATCTCTCTTTTTCTCCTTGGTTATCTTTCATGATATTCTGTTCTGCAAAATGCCAAATGTCTCTTCTTTCGGAGGTTAACAAATGTGCGTGGAATTAAGCATTTGTTCTCACGTGCTTTTTAACTTGGATTCTTCAGCTTCCTTTTCAGCTCTGAAAAGGCACTTACCCCAAAGTCTCCCTACTTTTCCAGGTCTATTTGTAAGCCTAATAAAAGATATACCCTGTAACTATCTATAAACAAGCATACATATTTTTGATTTTCAGAGTACTCAGCACATTTTCTGAATCAGTTTCACTTTGGGTCCAGATCCAGATGATTTGAAAGTATGCAAAATAAACTCACCAGGTGTAACATGGAGTAGCTATCACTTCTCCTGACAGAAATTCCCTGTCTTTCCAGGTGCATGGACAACTGTCAGGAATATAACATTTCCCTCTGTGCTCAGCCATCCTTCAAAATGAAAGAATTATTAAGACGAAAGAGTAAATTCACAAGAAGATCAATGTAACTGAATGCATTGAAACCCCACCAAGGGCAACCAGTCCTCCATACAGCCAAGGAAAATTCTTTCATCAGCAAAAGCTGTCCAAATCAAATGATCTCCACTGTGCACAGCTGGAGACCTTGCCAAGCTCACAGTTGCAGCTCCCCTTCTATCTAGGAAGGGGTCTGTTGGTGTGGGCAGCAGTTCCCCTGTAGAAGTGTGGGTAGGGTAGCTATTCCTCTCTGGAAACTGCTGAACATCTGGGTACTGTGCAAGCTGCTGAGGCTGCAGCCTGACTGCCCTTCCCTCTCTGCTGCACTCTTGTCCTGCTGTGCCGGGAAAGCAGCTGGGCTGGTGTGCCTACTCCTCTGCACAGCCAGCACCTGTCCTGTTCTGAGTGCAGAGCAGTGAGCTGGACTGTGACACCTGCTGCACCGTTTATGAAGGGCAGTGGGGGAGGTTACTTGTCTACACAAGGGAAGCTGAAACAGCTGACAAGGGTAAGGCAAAACAGGCATTTAATGCAAAAAGTGTCAGCTCTAATTAGATCAATAAGTGACCCAGAGATATGGTCAACCACTTTTTTTGCTATCTCATTTCCACTTATTTAGCAATACTAACTTTTTTTACTAAAGTGTTACTGACACTCCCAATGCTGTTCTTTAGGAGAGGAATTCTTGGAGCTGTCATGCAACGCATGGCTCAAAGTACAATCTTGAGATTGTTTCACTGGAAGTTGAAGGGAATACACAGCTTAGAGTTTTCTTCACCCCATTACTGTTCATTAAACACTAATCAGCTCTAAGTAAAATAGTCAAGTGTTCAGAAAATTTCTTAAGGATAGGAAAACACCAGAACAGGTGGCTTGGGAAGGTACTTAGTCTCTGTCAATAGAAGCTAAATGTCTCCCAAGAATAGTATCAGTATTGCTGGTGCTGCCTAAAGGTAGGAGATTAACTTCGCTCCATGAGATCCCTTTCCATGCTATTCTGTGTTTCTGCGACTCAATTTAGCCTCCTATCATGAGCTTAGTGTAAGAACAACTTTCAGTGTATCTTTGGGTGATGAATTTACTGTCATTCTCCGCTCATTTCCTCATGAAGATTTGGGCTGTTATATTATTCAATTTTTAAAGCATACCAGAGACTTTCAGTGTTTCTAATTCTTTGTCACCTCTTGAACTCCTGACTAAAAGAATGACAAGCTGTTGTGCAAGAGTGTTAACAATAGAAAATATAAACCATTTTTACTTTAGGAAGACCATTTTTTGCATACTAGAGTCCATCCTTTCATGGGTTTCCAAAGGAAAAGGTTTCAATGCCATGCACAAACTGCTCTACTTTATGAGCACCATAAATACCCAGGATGTTAGAATAAGGTGCCAGTATCCAGGAGAATTCAGGATTCCACCCCAAAAGCTTAGGTCACTCAGTCAAACAATGGGTAGTGGTAGAAGTAAGGTGGGAAAGGAGAACCAAAGAGAAGAATAGCAGCTTAAGAGAATTTTTAAAAACTGCATTACAGTAAAATGTCTCACAACAAGTTTTTAATGACTTGTCCACTTAGATTTAATAGCAGGACATATATGCTTAATATTTTCTTGAAAAAGAGACTTTCTGAAACTAATTTTTAAGATAATACAGCTGGTCTCTTTGTAGCTAAAAGCCATACTCGCTTTTTGGAACCATGAGCCCGAAAGGCATAATTAAGTACAATTTAACAAGGAGGACATTACTGACTGCACTAAATGTTATACACTTACTTTTCAACCTAATAGCAAAAAGAGTGTTTATTGTCTTATGTAATAAAAATAATTCACGTTTTACTCTATTATTTGACAGAAACTTGGGATTTGGCTTGTTCATACTCCTGTTATCATTTATATTTCAGAAAATAATCAAGTAATACTCAATTTGAAATGTTATGACTGTGAGAGCAAGACTTTGGCTCTGTTTTTTAACTTTTAATTTCTTCAAATTTTCAAACGAACTTTCATGTCAATACTGCTAGTTTAATTTCATGCAAATATCACGGTGATGATTCAGCAAAAAATTACTAGTTTATTACTTGTACAGATTCATGCACTTTTTGTGTTAAAAATAATTTTTTACTCCTGTAACACTAATGGTCCTGAAAGCTAACTTCTCGGTTGAGGCAGAGGTTTTAGAGGACTCCAGAATACCAGGCTGGAGCTAGTGAAATAGCTGTGCCTGAAATCTGTACCTTCGTTGGTGCTTAGTCATCTATGAACCTCACAAGGTGCTGGAAGGGGAATGGTGACAGTCTCACTTATACTTGGATCTGTGCACAACTGATACACTGTCAGGTGACCACTGGCTACACACACAATGAAATAAAACGGAAAGTTGAGAAAAAAAGGGCAGCAGTCCACCTGAGACAAGCAACAATTAGAGTAATTTGCACAGCATATTTGACTCTTCAATCTGGAGGTGCACACAAGCCGTGTCAGGGGAGGGAATGTAAACAAATGGAGGGAGTAGTGGTTGATCCTGGCACAAACTACAATAGAAGTTTTTAGATTTTATGCTTGGATTTGACCCCTGCCAAGTTCAGCAGGCTGTTTCTGGGCACCAAATCCAAATACACGAGCTGAAAAAATAGAAAGAGAAGGACAGAGAGAACGAAGGGAAGTAGGGCAGAAACCAGCCCATACACCTGTACTCCGTGCCCCAGGCTGGGCATCAACACTGTAAGCCTGAGTAGAAATTTAGCAGAGACAATGACTTGGGCAGGAGTAAGAAGGAGCACAAATGATTTACATCACAATTTTTCGTCATGGTTGCTTTTACGTTCAAATAAACTATACTGCAAATGATGGAAGTCATCTCCTGTCCAGACAGTCCCAAATACCAGCCAGTTGGACTGGTAGTAAGTGGGATATCTGATGGCCTTTCAGCTGTTACTGTGTGTCTGCGACAACTTATAGAACAATAGTTTCAAAATTAGAGGTGTGATACCACTGGAATTTAAAAATTAAAAAAAAAAGTGGAGTTGAACTGCGGAAAATATGTATTTGTCTTGTGCTCCAGGTTGTTCCATCAAAGCTTACCCGGGGGGGCAAATGCAGCCGTTTGCACAGGGTGGTGAGGGGACACACGAGAAGTTCATGGCAAGGTTGGCACAGGAGATCCCACAATTCACACCCGCTGCTGGTAACCCAGGCACAGGAGATCTGCAGTCATAGTAGATTTTTCCTTCAGGGCATATGTGAACTTCAAATGCAAAATGCAGGTTAGATAAGGTCAAATGTTCTTTTACACTGAAGGTTTTCTATTTGTTTTTGTTCACAATCTATTCATTTGGATACCAAGTGAGGTTACATTACAGCTCACATAAGAATGCAATCTGAATAACAGTCCGTAACATAATCTATATTACAGAGATATCAAATTAATATATGTTCTAATGTAAAAAACCCATAATATTAAGCATCTGGACATATGCATCCTGGCTCTGACACATAGTCCATTCTTAAAGATGGAACCATTATGCCTTAGGCAGAAAAAAATTTTTAGAAGTGGCATAATTTTTAAGGTACTTCTAAATCCATTACAAATGCATTAAAAATTTGCTTTCTAGAAATCAAGATCTTAAGGCTTCCTAAACATGGATAGTGAGCCTAATTATAGGTACTCCCATGAGAACATATTGACCTAGATGTCACATGCAATTATTTATTTCTTTTAATTTCCCAAGTGACTAGGTAGTACAATTTGTGCTACAGAAAAAGAGGAAAAAAACCCCAAGACTATTTGTCCTCCTAACCTCCTATTTTAAATACATTATGATGTAAAGTATCTCATAATTTAAATACATATGAGGAGAAAACCAAATTACTATTCAATGTCAGATTCTCTCTTTGTGCAACTTTTATATAGGACAAGACTGTAAATTACCTATATTTTCTGTAGTAGCTTCAATACATTTCACTGTTCCATTCAAACATTGACTAGAAAAGTAAAGGAAACTCATGTTTATTCAAGGAAAAAATATCTTAACCACCATGTTAAAAAAGATTATACAATTCAACCTAATTTAAACAACAGAAATTAGGAGGAGAAAGAGGATTAAAATCCAAAAGCTTGAGTTCTGCTCAATATTTTGTTGGTATTTTCTGACTGCTGATCTGTAGTGAAGGTCTAAATTCATAGTTTATGTACTACATATTTTTCTAACTTCTACCAAAATAAAAAAAAAAAGCTGAGTATGTCAACCCCTGTGAGAATGGAGGGCCAGTTGATTTAGGATGCAGGCAGTATAACACAAAACCTTATCCACTGTGGCTTACAGAATTTTCCAAGTATTTTGTTAAAATAATCAGGTACATAATCCAATTTATACTAGGCTACCTTTTACTAAGCATGCAAAAAAAAAAAATCTTGATACAATAAACTTTCAATCTACATGAAAGAAATTCTCAAACCCCTTAAAGTAGCATCCAAACTGTAATACAAGAAAGAGAAAACTCTTGGCACTCAACCCTACCAGGAGCCTGTTGGCGTAGGAAGGATTTCTCCAGGCTGGAGGGCTTTGCCTTTGTAATGACAATGACAACCAGATCTGTTAAAAGAATATTCATGCATTTAGGTAGAAAAGAAAGATGAAATGGGATTTAAGGGCCATCTATTTATCAAGCTATTATGATAAGCAGGTCTTATCATAACATTAACTTAATTAACTAACTCAATCCTTATATGTAAATTATTCTTTGAAAGACGACAAGTGAAAGATGATACTCAGATTATTGAAGTCAGTGGAAAAACTCGTATCATCTTCAACAAAGCCAGGATTTCCCTCAATGTCTGTACTTTTTGTTTGCTGTTTCTATGCATTATTCTAATAGAAAGGACTTTTTCTTCTCCATTATGGCAGAAGAATGACAACCTGCAGTTCCTGTCCAAAGTATTGTTAAAATCATGGATTAGAGTAATTATCATAGCAAAATCCATTAACACTCTGTCACAAGAGCGAGATGGGTTAGAAGTAGCAACAGAATTACCTAGAAACCATGCAAAAATATGCAAGTAACAAGTTAGTTCACACTCTTGAATAGCTTGAAACAGTCTTTATCCCTACAGTATGAATTTTACTGTTCTTTCCAAAATATACGTTGCAATGAACAGAAATAATTCTGTAACTACCCATGGTGGTAAGCTGTAAAATATTGGTACGCAACATACGAAAACTACTTCCTCTCATTGACCATTTCCTCCCATTTAATTGAAGAGGTTTGCATTGTGAGAGAGAAAAAAGACACTTCTACCCACTCTTTCCATACTATCCCTTACTTTACGGATTGCTGCTTTATAGATTCCTTCTCAGGATTTTTTAAAGTATTAAAAACAAGGTTTTCACATGAAAATCCTATCCCATGAATTTTAAAAGTTTCATTACCCTTCTCTAAAGCAGTTTGGCATATCTGATGTAAAGTGCAGTAGATGTATGTACACACAGTAAGAGATGAGGCCCTGCTACTGTTTAGTAAGAAAGAATATGAAATATTCACATATTGTTTGTTATCTTCTCTAGGCAGTCACTATCTTGAGGGAAACAGCAGGAAAGCTACTTTAAATCTTTCTGGAAAGACAAAAATGTACCCATACATATATTCTGTTTTTTATTACTTACATTGATACACAAAAGTTGACCGATTCTTCAAAATACTTCCCATCAGGACAATTACATCCTTCTGCACAGTCATCAGCACAGATATTTGCCATAGAAAGTGAAGCACAGGAATGTTTACAAAAAGAAGAGCACTGATGATAAAGCATACCACTGTGACACATCACAGCTGGAGGAAAGAGAAGGAGAAAGAAGGGAGAACAGCATACTCATAAAATGTGAAAAACAGAAAACAAAGCAATATATCACGGAAGTGCAAAAAAAAAAGCAAAGCAAAGCAAAGTTGTGTCTTGTTGCACTGGGTTTAGTTGAAAAGCGTGAGAAAAATATGCTGTTTAACCAATTTCTTAAGTTAGAAATGTTTAGATTCAGGCGGGTTTGTGTTAAAATAATTCTTTGACTTGAATAGTCTGTTTTGTAAACAGGAGCTATCTATTCTTTCTGTATGTTATACTGGGCATCCACCTAGCAATTCAGGCTTCCAAGAGAGGAAGAATGGTCCAGCTATGGCTGAGGTATTGCTCTATGGCTTAGAAACAGAAATACAGGAGTTGGACTTTGATAACCCTTATGGGTCCCTTCCAACTCAGGATACTCTAAGATTCTGTGAAATCATTACTACATCCTACTTGTCAAATCACTGCCCACCCTAGGGAGCCCCTACCAGGCCAGCTTGCCTTCCCTTAGGGAATGGCTCCACTCCTGCCACTCCCTGACTACTTTATCCTAATAGGGACTTCCTTATGACTTAGGGGTTTAAAGAAGGAATTCCATTTCTCTCTGTGACCAACAGAAAGGGCAGACACTCCCTGTGAGGCAGCTCAGGGGCCCCCAATCAGATGCCTAATGTAAAGGCTATTACCATTCTCCCCCTGTACATCATTATACCATAGTGCAATTCTAGTTCCCAGGAGAAAGACCCCAAACGCTGCATTTTGTGGAGCAAATGAGATTTGTAGACTTTTACACACTTCTAAAAGATATTCCATTATGGAAATGTGACTCACCACAGTAAGAAATATGAGACCTGAATTCAATGATGATGCCGTGCTTGCCACAGACATAGGCATAGTGTGCCAAAGCGTTGCATAAGCAGCTGCTTCCACATTTGCACGCGTCGAAGCGGCAGAGCTGGTAGTACAATCCTGGACTGATGTAGGCATGGCAGGGAGCAAAAACGTCTTGGTTGATGATATCACAGTGAGATGCATACCCAGCTAAGAGAAGGTGACACTGTTTTAGCCAGACCCATTTTAATATAGCCAGCTGTGCAATAAAACCTTGCATACAATGTCTTTCTGTAAAATGCTATAGTTTGAAAATATTACAAGCAACTCCCTCAACAACAAACTCCACTTAAGACAAAAATAACTATACTGAAACAGTTATGCCTTCCTCTAGTAGCACAGGAAATTTAAATGCCAAAATAATATATTTCAAAAGAATAGCAAAAAAAGTCCCCAAAGTTTGTAATATGGTCTTCCTACTTGACATTTCATTTAGCTTTAACATCAACAACGGCCATATACTTTTTGGCATGTGATACCAGGAAGTATTACAAAGCAGAGCTTGAGGGCATACAAATCCCAAGCTGGCCATATACCTTCTAGCAGCAACAAACCCTCCTCTGGCCCTCTGGCCACTGAAGAGGACTGCCACCACAGGTGGTGGAATAGCTAAGGAACACTGTAGTATGGATTATATTTAAGCCACTTTTTCTGTTTGAAGAATACTCCTGCCCTTCAACCTCCATGTTCATTTCCATGTACATGCATTGACAGAAGAGTTTCACATTTTATGGAGTGTAAATCTCAATAAACGAGATTCAAGGACTAAACTTGGTTGAAAATTAACCTGACAAAATAAGTAACGAAACAAACAATCATTTATTTTTTTAGTTTCATCAGATCAATACCCTCTCAGACCTGGAAAAGATGCCTATGCTTGTAGCATGGTGTGGATCGCTTTACTCTCCACTGCTTTTTCACAGTGATTATTACAAGATCATCAGGAAATTCAGGCTGGAAAGGACCCTCAGAAAGTCATGCAGTCCACCCTCCTGCTCTAAGCAGCTTACATTTGTGTCAAACTCCACTGACATAGCACAGAACTGAGGGTGAGGCATGAAGGCTCAGAGCTGATCTGACTGATACTGCATTAGAAGACAGGCAACGAAGAAGGCATAAAAACTCTTAGAATGCCCCACATTGTTAGAGGTTTATTGTTATTCTAGGCTTGCTTTAACAGGCTCTAAATATGGATAAATTCCACAACCTTAGTGAGATCTGATGTCTGAAACATTAAAAATATTAGACTACATTCTGTCAGAATTGGCAACTACAATCTACCCATTGTCTTCATTAATTGAAAAGAACAGCAGTACTAGAAGGAGACAGTGAAAGTTCAACACAAACCATAGGCATGTCAACCAGCCAAAACAAAATCTTTGCTCAGGAATTTGTACAAATTCAAGGCTCTCAGATTGTCTGCATCAGTTTTTGTCAGAGAACATTGATGGAGAATAAAGAAACTTTTAATGCAACAAGCAATGGAGAAGCCAGAGACAGGACTTTTGATCTCAACAGTCTCCTGTACTTTCTTTATTGATCTACAAACATGCATCACATCTTTCCTCTCAACTGGCATAGTTTACAGGACCACAGATAGCTAAAAATCTGCATGTATAGTAGACAGCAGAATTTAGTGCTCATGACCAGTACACCCAGCCCTAAATGACCAACTAGCTTTTATTTATCAAGCACTTACTTCGTTTTACATGCTAAATGTATGGAAAGAACGGTCTTTGCAAAAAAAAAAAAAATTAAAAGAAAAGAAAGTGCACATCTAAACCTGCAGGTGAAATACATGTATGTGTAAATTCTTCACAGAGAAAAGAAGCTATCCCATAATAATAAGATACAGCTAATTCAAGACTCCCACGTGAAAACATACCATTCTGCTGATTAACGTTGCAGGGATCAACCACAGGAATATTGATAGGCATGGAGCAAGCTGAGGAAACCTTCCATGCATTGGCATGAAGTTGTGGGGTCCCTTCTATCATCCCTGCTGGAGATCTGAAAAGGAAAAGATCAACAGTGCAAGCATCCTGCTGACCTTAGGAACTGCCTGTGTGAGGATGCAAGTTCATGGAAAAGACTTAGATGCATAGTCACATTGAACAGTTAACGCGCCAAAAGAATTTCCATCTGGGAGGTATAAAAAAGAGAGGGCATGTGAAACTTTTTCCTCAATATTTTACTCATGTAAAAATGTTCCTACACTCAAAGTCTGCTTTCACTTATGCTTATTTCAAGTACTCTGGAATCAGTTGGAGGAGGCATTAACGAGAGGAGACTTGGCCTTTATCCCAGTGCATAAATGGAGTGAAATGTCAAAATTTGACCTGTTAGCCAGTTTCGGAGTTCTAGAGCAGAGCTGCTTGCATTTTGATGCTGGCTTGCACCAAGTATTTCAGAAGGATTTATTATTGCCAGGCAAGTTTTGTGACAATATAGCTTGAGGAACTTTGGAGGAAATAACATTAAAAAGTAAGGAAAGTGTACCCTTGTAATTAAAATATTCCTGTGGTTCAGAATTACATTTTTTTATGTTAAAACTTGATGTGGGGAGGAAAATCAAGCAGTAGAAAATGTTAACCATGTGAGGATGATACAAGTATTATCACCCACTCTTTTTCTCCATGCTTAGGTATTTGCTCTAAAGATAAGGGAGCAGCAAGAAAGGAAAAAGTTCATTCAAGTAATATTACCACCCAGCGACTTTTACAAACAATATGGTAGCTTTCTATAATTACTTGGCAAAATATCTCAGAATGTCTAAATTTGTGACTTTCTTGTTTTTGAAAGTGACTACCATTTTAATTAAGACATTTTATATTGGTTAGTTTAATAAAGTTTGAACATGCTAATGAAACTAAATAATCAGATGATTATGCTCAACAGAACGTCTGACTTGTTATTAAAGATGATACAAATGTACAATATGCAACTTACAGAAAATCATCCCTTAAATTTCCATTGTACGTTCCACATAGTCCCAATGTTCTTCTCTTCCATCTGACATCAACTTGAACATAGATCCTCTCTCCATCTTTAGCAAACAGTATCTTCAAACCAAAACTAGTTTTCAGTTGAATAAAGAAAGAAGATATATTCTGAATTTCAATAGCCCCTGAACACAGCAAAAGAAGAAGAAAAACAAAATCACTGAAACCCAACTTCCAGGTTGTACTGGTTTACCCATTAAAAAAAATATTTTGAAAACTCAGAAATAAAATGAGAAACTATGCACAACCTCACCATCAGCCAAATATCCTCACCCATTCTCCATCTGAGCTTATTTCCAGTAACAACACAAATCGGGAATTCCAGCT
>VYZT01037681.1:0-12231 GCA_013400735.1 Pomatostomus ruficeps | reverse complement strand
GGATCCTGTCCTTTTCTAGGATTTCCCCCCGCCCCTCCTTTGTTTATTTTTAATTTTTTTGGGAATTCTGCTTCCCTACAGAAGTCAGGCTTTGATTTTCGTGGGCAGAACAGGTTCAATGATTCCTCATGAACATCGATCGGGCCAGGTCGGTGAAAGCCCCCGAGCTCTCAGCAGTTTTGGAAGGAAACCGGGAACAGAAGAGTGGGAATCGAAACCAAAACCGGAATGGAAAAAAAAAAAAAACCAGAGGAGAAGCAAAGAAACCGAGAACGTTTCCAGCGCAATCCTTTTCCCAGTGGGATTTTCCTCCCCCCTGCAGATCCTGGGAGCGCACAGAGAGTGAGGAACTGGAGCTGGCGGCTGGGGGTGCTTCCCTGCGGGGCGGCATTCCTGAGGGATGGGGAACCTGGGATCTCAGCGGGAAAAACCCAAAGGGATGGGGAACCTGGGATCTCAATGGAAAGGTTCCAAAGGTTTGGGGAATCTGGGATTCAGCAGGGAAGTTCCTGAGGGGTGGGGAACCTCAATACGAAAACCCCAAAGGGATGGAGAATCTGGGATCTTTACAGTAAGGTCCCAAAGGGATGGGGAACCTGGGATCTCCACAGGAAGATCCCAAAGGTTTAGAGAATCTGGGATCTCAACAGGGAGGTCCCAAAGGGATGGGGAATGTGGGATCTCAACAGGAAAATCCCAAAGGGATGGGGAACCTGAAAAGGAGAATTCCCAAGGGATTGGGAACCTGGAGCCTAAACAGGACAATTCCCAATGGGATGGGGAATCCGGGATCTCAACAGGAAGATCCCAAAGGTTTGGGGAATCTCAACACAACAATTCCCAAGGGACGAGGACCCCGAGCAGCCATCAGAGTTCCCGGGCCTAGGTCTCCATTTTCCCACTGCCCTCTAAAGCCACAGTGCCTGCATGGGAACACCTGGAAAACTCGGATCCATCGGGAGCAGGATTTCCGGACTGGCCAGGAAGAACCGGTCAGTGCCAATTCCCAGCTCCGACGAACTTCCCGCCACAGGCTGGGAGGAGCAGAGGACACCGGAGTGTCTGGTGCCACCGTGTCCGCCTGGCCAGCTCCAGCTCCTCAGAGTTCTGGAGGGAAAGGGGCCAAATTCTGGCCATGTCCCTCACAGCTGTGGCTCTGTCAGGAGCAGCTCAGGTGTCCAGAATTCCCAGTGGAGAAACATCTGACCATCATCTCCCTCTTGCCAGGACAAATGACCACCATCTCCCTCACTCCAGGCCACTGACCATGATCTCCCTCTCTCCATGGGGATCCTTGACCATCATCTTCCTCATTCCCCATGGAAAGGTCCCTCACCATCCCTTCCATGACCTCCATTGCTCCATGGGGACTCCAGCCATCTCCTCCCTCACTCCAGGATCATTCCCTCGCTCCATGGGGATCCCCGACCATCTCCTCCCTCATTCCCCATGGAGAGGTCCCTCACCATCCCCTCCATGTCTCCATGGGGCTCTGACCATCTCCTCCCTCATTCCCCATAGAGAGGACCATGTCCATCCCCCCATCCCCTCCTTTGCTCCATGGAGACTCTGACCATCTCCTCCTTCACTCCCTTGCTCCATAGGGACCTCTGATCATCTCCTCCCTCATTCTCCATGGAGAGGTCCCTCACCATCACCTCCATCCTTTCATGGGGACTCCAACCATCCTCCTCCTCACTCCAGGACCATTCCCTCACACTTCTGACCATCACTTCCCTCATTCCTCATGGAGCGGTCCCTCACCATCACCTCCATCCCCTGCAGGTCTCCATGGGGACTCTGACCATCCCCATCCTCACTCCACAATCATTCCCTTGCTCCATGGAGACCCTGACCATCCTCATCCTTGCTCCAGGATCATTCTACCACTCCCTGAGAAGCCCTGGCCTCCCTCACCCCACAGAATGGATGGATGGACAGACAGACACTCTGTCCCGCGTCCACCGCGGCTTCCCGCTCCTCTTCCCCCGCCCATCCCCGCGTTCCTGACCCTCATCCCCTTTCCCAGCAGGTCCCACCCTGCCCCATCCTCCTGCCCTGGCCTGGCCGCCGGCGCTGCCGGAGCGGAGCAGAGCAGTGAGCAGCAATCAAGGACAATTAACGGAGGCGGAGGAGGCCGCTAACGAAGACATACCAAGGAGTGTAAGGGCCCTTCATAATTAGGAGATGATGACGCTTGACCTCCATTCCTAGACCAAACAGCTGTTCCTGCTAATAAGTAAAAGCGCAATTAACGCAAATTAGTCGCTGGCACGCCGCAGACGAGGCGCCGAGCCCTGCCCCGGCTGGACGCAGCAGGAAGAAAGGGGGGCCCGAGGAGAACCTGTGCCACCAGCACAGCAAAATTGGGGAAAAGTGGCTTTTTCCACCTGTTTCCCGACTATTCTGATCTGTGGGTATGGACACGGCAGCGGCTCCTTGGGATCTTCTCCATCTCAGGGATGGAGGGGGGCGGGCTGGGGCTTTGGGTTAATCCCCATATGGAGCAGAGTTTGTTGGGAAAGAGCCGGGCTCCAATCCCTGTTTTCCAGGCTCAACACTTCCGGCTCTTCCCAAAATCCGTGTCTCCTCACGGGTTTCTTGTTTTGGCACCCGGTCCTCCCGGTTTCCCCAGTATGAAGCGGCCCGGCCAAAATTATCTGGGAACTTCTCCCTCTGGCGCTGCTGCTTCCATGGGGAAAGGAAGGAGTGGTGCGGCCCTGGGGCAGGGCTGGCTAAATTCAGGGCTAATTCCAGGGAATATCCTGCTGGGAAGTTGCTAGGGTGGCTTCCATAGGTTTCATCCTGAAGCTGGAGCAAGATGGTGCCAGACACGGAATTCTCCGGGATTATCCTGCACCATCCCTGCTTCCCAAGGGGGCTCGTCCCTGGAGGATGCTGCCGGCATTCCGGGATTTGGGAGCGTCCTCTCCCTGTCCTGCCACTCGCAGAGAGCTCGGCTCCCACTCTGGCATTCCCGGTGAGTAAAGCAGCAGGAATCAGGAATGTCGGGAATGTCGGGTGACCTGGGATCCACACTTGGCCTCGCAGATTGGGAAAAGCCAAGAGGGATTCTGGGAATTCCATCTCAGGAAATATTCTGAGCCCCCAGCGTTCCTAGGAACAAGCCTGGGCCTCGGGATTTGTTCCCTTGGGGCACTCGGCTTTGGGTAAAAAGGGCAAATATCAGGAATAAAGCCCAAATCATGGAATGCTGGGATGGTTGGGGTCAGAGGGGACCTTTTAGGCCAATCCTGCTTGCTCCGAGTGTGACAACTTCCAGGGCTGGGGCAGATCCTAAGAAAACCCTTCCTGCCTCTCCAAATTACTGGGATTCGCATTCAAACCATTGCCCCATGTCCTCTCTCGATTCCCCTGCGGGAAGGACGGGCGTTTTTTGGGCAGCCAGGAATTCAGGGACTGGGTCGGGCCCATCTTCCCGACCGGAACCAAAAAAAACCGGGAATGCAACGTTCGGAAAAAGAGAATGGAGCCACAGTACCTGAGAGAGAAGGGGGAGAGNAGAGAATGGAGCCACAGTACCTGAGAGAGAAGGGGGAGAGGCGACGGGAGTTGAAGGATTTGATGGGAAGCTGTTGTTGGTGTGCTCTGGAGAATAGATCTTTAAGAGATGATACAGAATTAATCCCAAGCTGGCGTGTCCCGGCGCCCAGAGAAAAGCCCGGAATGCGCAGAACCGCGCCTTTCCGACGGTGTCCGAGCTCCGGGACGCCTCATTCCGGAGCCCATCCCGTTCTGAGATGGAGCCGGAGGAGAGACGGGAGCTGGGAAGGGATTCCCGGCATTGGGATCGGCTCAGGACGCGGTTTTGGTTGTCTCGACGTCATTTCATGAGAACTCAAAGGAACCCACTGTGCCCAGAAAATAATCAGAGTGATCCCAGGTAAAGGCTGGCCGGGATCACCAGGATCGCCGGGATAATGGGGCGGGAACATCCCTTTAACTGCCTTTACTGAGGACCATGGGTAGCCGCCAGGAAGAGGCGCTGCACTCTGGGGAATTCCCAAGGTTGGGATGCTGCTGCGGCCTGGCCTCCCTCTCCGGTGGGAATGGGGCCGGCATGGACCCGCCCCAAACCTTCCCATCTTCCCGACCCCAAATCCAGCCTCAAACCTTCCCAGAGCCCTTTCCCCTGATTACTCCCAAGCTCATTCCCTAATCTCCCGTTCCCTGCCCGCTTCCCAAGGATCCAAGGGGGAATTCCAAAGGAAGTGTTTTCTTACAGAGGCAAGAGCCTTGCCCAGCGCATCGCCGGTCTGTGAGCTGCCCGTGGCGCCACTGCCTCGGTTGGCTGCAAAACAGGAAATTCCCAGGTCAAAACTCCCGATTTCCGGCCAGGAAGCATCTCCCAGTCCTGTTCCCGGGATTTGAAATCGGGCTTTAATTATCGTCACAGGCTCGTTGGGTTTCCTACAGCTTCAGCACAGCACAGAACGGTTTGGGAATGCGGGGATTAGCATGTTCCGGTGCTGTTGGAACGGGACATTTCCCAGCAGCCCTGTCCCAGCTGGCCTCAGTGAAATCCAAGACCAAAATCTGGGAATTCCCTCAGGAAGAGGCACTCCTGGTTTTCCCAGCCTTTAATGAGCCCAATGTGCCCTCAGAGAGGCTGAGAAGCACTTCTGGAGTTCCGGGATTGAAACGGATCCGGAATATTTGCCCTTCTGGCTGCCATTCCGTTTTCCGGATGGATCCTGGGGCCAGGACGCTCACCCATGATGGAGTCGGTGCCGTTGGCCGGCGGTGTGCATGAGGCGGCGCTGTAGTGGCCGCTGCCACTCCGGTGGAATGTGGACATCGGCGGAAGACTGGAGTTGATGTCGGCTGACGAGTGGGACGGGTAGCTCTGCAAAAAGCCGGAAAAATGTTGAGATTTTGGAATTTTGGGATCGTCTCCTGCTCTGGAGGCGATTCTGGGATGAGAATCTCGAGTTTCCGTGGGATGTTCTGTAGCCTTACCAGGCGCTCGTGTGGGTGCAGGCTGCAGTAGCTGCCGGACTGGGCGATGTGGGAGGCGTTTCCCAGCACTCCGCCGTAGCCGGGCTGGCTCATCCCACTCGACGAGCTCCAGGGGTCGCTGCCGTGGTGGCCATCTGCAAGACGGAAATCAGGAATGGCCGAGTGTCCATAGGGCTCTGAGCGGCATCCGCCAGGGCTGCACCGAGCCCGTGCCAGCCCGGAACACCAGGGGAGTGTCCGACATCCCTAAAATCCCCTCTATCCCCGGGTTTGGAATTCCAGAGTTCCTGAAATGGAACAGATCAGGAAAAATTCCTGACAGAAATAACCTGGAATAACCAGTGGAGGAGGCAGCACCCATGGAAATCCACCCAAATTCCATGGCTTTGGCACTCAGTGCCAGCTGCCCCTGGAGGGTTTTTTCGACCTCAATATTCCACAATTCTGCTCCTTGAGAGGGAATTTTTTGTGATGAAAAAACTGGGAGCGTGACTTTAGTGGCTCTTTCCCAACTCTGGAAATGTTCTTAATGAACTGATCCCGAATTTCCCGGTCATGGCACAGCAAAAACCCAGAAACTCTGAGGTTTTAAGGTGGAATTCCATGGAAAGGGAGCTCCCGAGGCCAGTCCTGGTTTTTACAGGAGCGATCCTGAACTGCTCATCAGGACTGCCTGGAAACGGGAACAAAACCCTGGGAAAAAAAATTGGGAATTTGCTTTTCCTTACCTTGCATGAAGAAGGAGCTGGGAAAAGTGCTGGCTGCTGGTTTGGAGGACGGATATCCCGGAGAATCCCGGTTGTAGTCAGCTGTGCTTGCCGACGGAGCATAAACCTACGGGGGGAAAAAAACGCCTTGTTCAGGCAGCTCCCAACCGGAAAAAACTGGGATTTTCTCCCCGGAAATCCCAGAATTCTCTGGCAATTCCCGGCTTCCCAAGCGGGGATTGTTTGGCAAAAGTCGGGAGTTCTGCAAACCGAGTTATCCACCAGATGTGCAGATGTTCCTGCCTGGAGCCGAAAATCAACAGGAAGTGGGAACAATGCCGGGCTTTTTTTGGGATGGGAGCCTGCAAACTGAAAGCAGCTGGAAAACTTGGATTTTTTACTAAAGAAAACCCCCAGAATTTCAAACCCGGTGTTATTGACATGAATTTCCTCAGTTTTAGTGAAAAATTCCCTCAGTTTTTATGGAAGATTCCCTCAGGTTCTAGTGGCAATTTCCCCCAGTTTTTAGGGAAAAATTCCCTCACTTGTGGCGAAAATCTACCTGGCTTTTCATGGAAAACTCCCTCCGTTTTCATGACAATTCCCCTCAGTTTAGCGGCAATTTTTACTTGGTTTTAGTGAAAAATTCCCTTAATTTTCATGGAAAAATCTGCCCCAAGTGGCTCCACGTCCCCACAGCTGGGCCCTTTCCCAGCGGCCACTCCCTAATTCCAGCCACATGCGGCGGGGGCCGCTGAAAAGCCGGGAAGCGCATTCCCGGGAAAAGGCCGGAAGGAAATGCCGCGATGGGAACCAGATGTTGCCTCTTCCAGATCCTTCCCGACGCCTCCGGCCCTTAATTGGGAGCAGCTGAGCCGCGGCTCCGGAAGAAGCCCGGAGCGGGAGTGCCTTCCGGGCCCGCCGCGCCGCCGGAGCAGGTGACGGCACCTGCCCGGCACCCTCCAGATCTGGATTTCTCTCTGCTTTTTCCCGGAATCGTAAAATCCTGAATGGTTTGGCTCAGGATATTCCAGCTCGTCCCGCATTCCATAGGCCCAGCCATGGTTTTATCCATCCTAGAGAATTCCCAAAGAATCTGAGAGCAACCCCCAGCTCCTGGGATCCCGGGAAACTGAACAATCCCACCAAAACTCGGTGCTTCCGACAGAAATTCCAGATGGAAACGGGAAAGGGGAAGATGGGAACAGGAAAAAGGGGAAATGAGGAACATCCAAGAGTTCTGACCCTTCCTGCGGGCGGATTTTTGGGAAGAGGCGTGAATGGGAATTCCTTGACAGCCAGGGCTTTTTCAGGATGAAGCACCGGAAAAGCCAGAAATTGGGATTTTCCGCCTGCTTTTCCTTAGAGAAAAAAATTTCCCATTTTGCCACTCAAAGGTCACTTTCTTTCCCAGGAAACCTGGAATTTTGGTGCCGGGGTTCAATCCCAAATATTCCAGGTGTGGTGGAGCACTTTATCCCTATTTTTGGATGAAATAACGAAAATATTCAGGAAATATTAAAATAATAAGGAATTATTACGAATTTCTTGCTGCAGGGCTGCTCTTCCTTCGGCATTCCCAGAAAAAGTACGAATCTGTCCCGGTTTTCCAGCCTGGTTTCACTGGGAAGAGCTTTCTGCCCAATCAGAAATCCCAAAAAATTCCGGTACTTCCCAGAAATCAGCACCCAGAGGGAATCCCAAGGAATGGGGCATGGAAGGTTCCATGAATCCTGAGGAATTAATGCCGGATCGGGGGGAAATTCCCCTTTTTGGGATTCGTTCGGGATCAGGACGCCAAAATAGTCAGGAAAATCGGTGTAGGATTAAATAAAGGGGGGAAATTCCCCCAAAAATTCCCTCAGTGCTGGAAGAGTCTCCAGAGATCTGGTGGGACGGAAGGGAAGAACTCCCTTGGAAGGAAAAATCGCTGGAAAAGCTGGCTCCGAGGTGGTTTTGGGGAGTTTTTCCCGAGTTTCCGGAACTTTTCCAGAGTTCCCGCCTTTTCCACACAGGATCCCATAAATTTCATGAATGGAGGCGCGATTTGACTGTTTCAAAGGGCTTTTCCAACCTGGAAAATTCCAGGATATGGGAAATGGCCTTGGCAAAGAGAATTTCTGGTTTTTTTTTTTCCTGAAGTGGAAAAAAAATTGAGAATAAGACGGAAAAGCTGCCCTGGATCTCCCGGGAATTCCGGTGGGAGCTTCCCAATGGGTTTTCCCATGGATGGAGGGGCCTCAAGTTTTCCAGATTTTAGATTTTCCCATATTTTTGTATTTTTAAAATATTTTCCATATTTTAGATTTTTCAATATTTTTAATATTTTCCCATATTTTAGGTTTTTCTACATTTTTTTGTTTTTCTGTATTTTCTGTATTTTCCCATATTTTAGATTTTTCTTAATTTTCTATAATTTAGATTTCCCCGTATTTTCTATATTTTAAATTTTTCCATATTTTCTATATTTTCCTACATTTTTTCCATATTTTTTAGTATTTTCCCATATTTTATAATTTTCTGTTTTATATTTTCCTATATTTTAGATTTCCCCATATTTTATATTTTCCTATATTTTCAATTTTTCCTATTTCCATATTTTTGATTTTCCAATATTTTCCTATATTTTTCTATTTCCCCTATTTTCCCATATTTTCTATATTTTTCCATATTTTATATATTTCTATATTCACTATTTGTCGACATTTCCTCTTTTCCTATTTTCTATATTTCTCTGTATTTTACCTTTTCCCGTATTTATGATTCTTCCATATTTTCTGTATTTTTATATTTTTCTGGATTTTCCATTTTTCTCCAGTTTTGATTTTCCCACATTTTAGATTTTCCCATATTTTCTCTATTTCCTATTTTCCTAATTTTTTCTAAGTTCTAAATTTTCTCACATTTTCTGTATTTCCCTATATTTTAGATTTTTCTACATTTTCTATTTTCCTATATTACGTTTTCCCGCATTTTCTATATTTTTCTCTATTTTCATACATTTTCTGTTTTCCTGCATTTTCTGTATTTTTCCATATTTTTTATATTTCCCATTTTCAATCTCTTCCCCACATTTTCCTCTTTTCCTGCCACACAAACACCCCGAGGACCTCCAGCATTTCCTTCTCTATTTCTCTCCATTTAGGGCAGAAATTCAATTTTTTAATTAATTTGAACCGAAAAAAATTCATTTTTTATTCTCCAGACACCCCGAGGAGCTCAGACCCTTTTATCCCTATATTTTAATAAACATAAAAAATATAGAAATCCCGGTATTTTATAATTTCTGGATTTTTTTAGACCCACCGGGAAAATCCCGTGGAGCTTCAGCATTTTATTGGGATTTTATCCAGGTTTGATCCAGATTTTATAGGGATTTTATCCATATTTTATCCGCATTTTATTAATATTTCATCTGTATTTTATAGGGATTTAATCCAATTTTATCAATAATTTATAGGGATTTTATCCATATTTTATCCGCATTTTATTAATATTTCATCTGTATTTTATAGGGATTTAATCCAATTTTATCAATAATTTATAGGGATTTTATCCATATTTTGTTCTTATTTTATAGGGATTTCATTAATATTTTATACGGATTTTATCCACATTTTATCCATATTTTATCCACATTTTATAGGGACTTTGTCCATATTTTATCCTTATTTTACAGGGATTTTATCCACATTTTATTCATGTTTTATCCATATTTTATAGGGATTTTATCCATATTTTTTATATTACCCAGGGAAATTCTGCAGAGCTCCAGCCCTGTCATTATATTTCCGTTTATATTTTAATTTATTTATATTTTTAGATATATTTTAATTTATGTTTTTATTTATATAGATGTAATGCACTTAGTGATATTGTGTATACACGTATTTGTATCTTTATTTATATTTGATTACACTTTTATTTATAGATTGTATTAGTTTATATATTTATTTATTAATGTGTTCACATATTTGTATATTTGTCTTACATTTATTTTTATATTTAGTCACATATTTACACATTCCGTATATTTATTTATTTCGTTATTTATTTACATGTTTATATTTTTATGTATTTATTTTTGTTGATACACCTATTTTATATATTTATTTATATTATAATTTATATTTTTATTCACATTTTTGTTTATCTTTATGTTTTCTATTCCAGCTCCTGTGGCCCGCGGCTGTTTTTAATTTTCACACCTATGTTTAAAAATTATCAATAGATATGCTATTAAATATTGATAAATGTTTATTACTGGATTAAATATTACAAATATTTATTTGATAGGGAGATATTAAGAACCGAAGCATTTTTATCTATATTTAAGTTTGGGCTTAAATTTTATTTTTATTTAATTTTCCAGCCGGGTCCTGGGGACAGAAAGCATTTTATCTCTGCGTTTATCAGAATTCCTCCCAATAAATTGATAGTTATTGGTAATCAATATTGACATTGATATTTCACATTTGTATTTCATATTTGTAGCCGGCATTTGTATTTGATATCAATATTTAACATATTTAGTATCAAAAACAGATCCTGAGGAGCTCAGGCATTCGCACATTTAATATCTGTAATTAAAGCACTTATCTCTAAATAAAGATTGATACATAAATTGCTATTTATTTCTAGGTATTGATGTATTGATTGATCAATTGATTAATTGATTTATTTCTAGAGCAAGATTTATTTCTAAATGATTATTTATTGATGGATATTTTCTCTCTAGGTATTGATTTATTTAGAGGGATTTATTCTTTAATTGATTGATTAATTGACTTGACTGATTATTGATTGATTGATTGACTTGATTTCTAGACCAAGATTTGCTTCTAAATTATTATTTATTTATGGATATTTTCTCTCCAAATATTGATTTATTCAGAGTGATTTGTTGATTGATTGAGTATATTTATTGATTGATGGATTTGTAGACCAATATTTATTCCTAAATTATTATTTATTGAGGGACATTTCCCTCTACGTATTGATTTCTTCAGAGGGATTGATTTATTTATTGATTTATTTATTGAGTTCAGTTCTCGATGCACTTATTAATTTACTGAGCTTATTTATTGTTTGACTCCTTGATTGATTTATTATTGATGGATTTCTTTCCAGACCAAGATTTTTTTCTAAATTGTTATTTATTGATGGACATTTCTCTCTAGGTATTGATTGATTGATTGATTGATTGATTGATTGAGGTTGTAGATTGATTGATGGACTGATGGACTTCCTGCCGTTTCTCCCCATTTTCCCGGCAGACCCCGAGCAGCCGCAGATTCGCTCCCCTCCGGACCCTCCGTGGATTCCCAGTCCTGGAATCCTCAGAAAACCTCGGACACCCCAATTACCGCTCCCAAATACCGACCCTCTGGAACTCCCTGAGGAACCTCTTGGGATCGGAAACCAAAAAATTCCCAAGGAATTCTGTTCCTGGCTGGAATTCCCATTCCTAGCGCTCCGGAGCAGGGCCCAGAATTCTGGCGGCTGCCCCTGGAATTTTCTGGAGCAGCAGAGCCCGGAAAATAGAGACCCCACTCCAAGGCGATTTTCCCTCTTTTTTCTCCACTCTCTGCAAATCCATCTTCGGCATTCCCAAAATTCCCAAGGAGTCTCCAAAAGGAAATCCCTGGGAGCTGAAATTCAGGAAGAATTCCTGAAAAATCCGATCCCAGCAGATTTTCCAGCTGCTCCCATCCATGCTCTGAGCTGCTGCTGGTTCCGCTTCCCGAGCGTCCATCCCAAAACGCGTCCTGCGGGACAGGATTTTCGGGAACAGCGGGAATGCCGATATTCCTGATTTAATTAACAGCAAACAATTCGTTCATTATCCCAGCTCTGCCTCTCCATCCCAAAGATCCATCGGATGGGAAGGGGAAATTCCCAGCCGGGAGGATCCATGAAGAGTTAAAGGCACCTGGAATTCCCTGCAACCTGGGAAAAACCAGGAAAATCTGGGAAAAACCTGGGGGAAGAGAGCAACTCGAAGCCAATGCCTCCTCCAAATCCCACCTGGAATTTTTTTTCAAGGCTTGTCCCAAAATTCCCTTGGCAACTTCCACTTGCCGGGTTGGGGTTTTTTTGGGAATGGTTTAGGGTTTTTTAAATTTTTTTTTTTCTCCCCTGGCTTTTGTTTATTCCCAGCCTGCTCCAAGTGCGAGTGGGATTGAAACATCGGTTTAGGGTTGCAGGGGATAAAAAAAACCCGGGAATGAAAAAAAAGGAGGAATTGCGAGGTGGAGGGAGGCAAAGCCGCCCCCGGGCCGGGATTTGGGATTTGGGATTTGGGATTCGGGAATGAATTCCTGGCACCCCATGCACCGCTGGCACCGCGTCAAGCGCTGCACAATGCCCGGCGCTGCCAGACAATGCCAGCTCCGGCAATCCCAGTAATCCCTGACATCCCAGAAATCCTAAAAATCCCTCAAATCCCAGAAATCAAAAAAATCCGAGGCCGGGATGCTCCGGCCCCGGGCAGAGCTCGGGTCCTTCGCTCTTTGTTGCTCTCCCGGAGCCGGGAATGCTCCCG
>VYZT01037680.1:5938-28857 GCA_013400735.1 Pomatostomus ruficeps | reverse complement strand
GTGATCATTCTCCTGTTATCCAGTCTGTCTGAAAGGCAGAAGTTACCCATTCTTTCAGTAAGATGCCTACAGGCTTTCCAAAGAGGATTTGGACTTTGCCTCCTAGTTAGATCACACCCCTGACCATGCTTTTGTGCTATTGATGTGGGATTACCTTTAAATGGGGAAGAAACCAAAATATTTGACTGGGCTGGAAAAACACACATGTTCTGAAATGACTCTCAGGTTATAGTATTGGAATGATCACCTAGGGACAGGAAGACTGTTCCTCTAATTATGTGATAATGTGATCAGACCAGAAAGCTGATTCTGATGTCCATTGAGCTGACTGAGTTTCTAAGAAACTACATATGAGTCCCAGAGGTACTTTGACTACACTCTCTTTACTACACAGTCTCTCTACCATGATATCTTGAAAGATATTAATAGCTGCTCCTCCAAAGACTTGTGTTAGTCCTAGGATTGTAATTTTCAAATACATAATTGTTTCTTTTTCACAGCATCATTTTTATGCACATATGATCACAAGCTAGAGATGATTAAGAAATGTAAATGAATAAAAATCTGTTTCTATTCAGGCCAACTGCAAAACACTTCTTTAATTAAGGAAGGCAGGATTTCATATAGGAATTCAGAAAAAGGAGCTGTTAAAACTTGGAAAGCCCAGCTAGATAGCTATAAAGCAACGTTACACTAACAGCAGCTTTCAACATACCATTTCACTCCAATCACTTTTAAATGCCACTGTGTTTTACACGGTCTGAGTTAATGTTTTTCAGTATCACCAGCTGTTATCCTACAGCTCTCATCCTATCAACTAGTGTAGAAAACTATTTACAAGCTAACAAAAGCTTGAAGTGTTGGTACTGTTGGTATTGAAACTCCTAAGCTATAATAAACAAGAGTGTGTCATTTTTCATAACTTCTTAAGTTTGAAAAGCTTCATAGTACCATAGTATACTGAGTAACAGCTAGATTAATACAAGAGCAAAATATGAATGATGTGCTGTAGACTGCTGCTTAGTTACATGTCTTCCTGCTTGTTCAGACATTTGTCTTCGGGACGTGACACTTCAGAGAAGTACCCCTCTCTTTACTAAGAAATCTGTCGCCAACAAACACTGTATATTGGGCTACTGACAGAAATAATTTTATTAATTAGGAAAGCCTGAGTGCACCAGTAGGATTTTGCTGCTGTGTTTACAAAGAGCTAGTCACGTGTTTTGTAAGGTACGTCAGCGATGAAGATACTTAAAACACACTCTGCATACCTGAAAAGTTTTCAGTTTGTATGGAGAGAAGGCTTTATAATAATAGCTATCCACCAGGTCTTATGATTTCTCATGCCTTGTCTAGTTTTTAACCTATTTTAGCTTGATTTAGCTGTATTTGCAAAAATTATTTAAGATATTCTTGCTGCATCTGCAGCTTATTCAAGGATATATCATTGCCACGTTTGTCCTAGCCAGAACAGCAAAACTACTCAGTGGTCAGGTCTGTTGTCAATCTTGTGGTTGTGAGCTTGTTTTATTTATTATTATCAAGTAACTTATTTGAGCTTCAGTTTTGCTTAGCTTTGTGTAATTGTGTGGCTCTCCTCCCCACAGAAACAAAATTAAACTATATATAGAGAAAGTATAATAAGTTAAATAGAAGTAATCATGGCATGATTAACCCCCTGGATCACCTGGAAAGGAAAGTGACCCCATTAGTGATTACAGGGCAGAAGATAACCCTCAGATACTGAAAGTCGTAGGAGAAAAAGAAATGTCCATCTAAACTTTGGATGATGACAATTCCCTGTAACCATGCTGTTGAACTTAATACCTGATGTATAGGCAGCATTGTGTCTGTGGATTTTGCTTTTGGTATTGCTATAGATCTTTAAGAGAAATTCAGTGATTTGGATTATGAGCTTTAGTGTTGCTGTAACTTGAGTAATGTTTACCACTAATTTCACTAGATCCTAACTCTTAAATCCTCACATAACAAACATTTTCTTTTGGTTGCCCAATTGTGCGTGAAATACCAGGTTGATGTAAAGCTGTCATCTAATAAACATTTAAGAGACTAGTGAAGCCCTCTTTCTCAGCTGAGTTTATTGCTTTGGTGTGGCAAAGCACCATAAACATTCATGCTAAGTCATACAGAACTAGTTTAAGTCTCTCTGGATGGCGGTATTTTCTGCCAGGAAAGAGATATCCATATACCAGGAACTCACATTTATGTGGTAACCAGCTATAGAGCACTGAAATTCAGTTTCAATGTTTTTGAATACTCCATTTTATAAGTATGGTGTATATTTATTCTCCTACAAATACTCCTTACTGTTTTAATTTTTCAAATACTTCTTTTACTTCCATTCATGTAAACAGAAGTTGTTCAAATTGGTCTGTCTTGCAAAGTAACCTAGTTTGGGCTAAGTAGTCTGTTTTATTACAACATACTTATGAGAATACTTGCAGAGGAGCAAAGAAGGAATTATTATTATTTTCTTCTATTGTTGCATAGGATGTCTATATCCTCACTGAAGCAACTTTTCCCTACCCCCGAGGGACACCAGTTTCTAATCTCGAAGTTCTTCTGTCTCCCCTTCTCTATTAATTGCAGTCTTTTTTCTCCAGCACAGTCTTTTCAGTTATGACCAAAGGCAGCACATTACCTCACAATAAGCTTCCTTCAATTACATGGGTACTCCAAACCTTCTGCCATTTCATATGTCCTTAAATCGAGCTTTTACACTGAGCTTTTTCCTGGCCTCTAAAAAGACACAGAACCCAGCATATACTAGCGAGTGTCCAGTTACTCTGAATTAAAGATGTGATTAACCATATTGAGGCAGAAGATGAGTAACCTAAGCATTAGACTTAGAAGAGACTCCTACAAAAAGTAGTTCTTCACATCCTCTAAATTACTTTGGAATAAGATCTGTAAAGCTGTTATCATTTTTTTATCTGTTTAACTCACATGTGCAAGCTTAATTGCAAACACATGCCATTTTTCTTCGAGGACCCTGTCACAGGAAGCTAGTGCTACAAGACTGGAACACGGCTGAACTCTCTATGAATTGCATCAATGCTGCTGCTCTTGTCAGCAGAACTTGGGAGCTCAGTGAGAAGCAAGAGTCCTCCTACAGGTCAGTTACTTCAATCTGGATACAATCTCATATAGGAAGAGTGATCTACTTTAACAAGGAAGAGAATGCTTGTGACCGTACTTACTTTGTACCCTTGAAGGTGTCCTCGGACAGTTTTCAGTGGAACTGGGTCCCAGTGCACCTTTGCTAATGTGCTGTTAATAACATGAACCTGCACATTGCCTGGAGCAACCATTGGCACTGTGTGGAAAGGATGCAACAAGCACCTAGTTAGAATTAGAAACCACACAAACATGGTTTTTTAGATTAAGTCCTTGCATTGTACTCATGGAATAGGTTAAAATGTTCCTGTGTTTTCAGGATTAATACAACAGAGTATTATGAAGCCTTATTATCTCCGAATTGCTTCCCTTTAATGAAAAAATAACTACTATCCCCCTTATCAATATTTCAGTATTTTAAACACACATTTAGGTTACACATTTAATTCCTCTTAATTAGGATAACTGAGTTAAACTACAAAACTTACAGTCTTCCCCTGAATGTCCAATCACCTCTGACGGCTCTGGTGCATACCCCAGGTCATTTAAAGCTTGCACTTTTATTTCATATGGAACAAAAGTTGGTGTACCAGACACAATATATTTAGATACATTTGCAACTATAACAGATGTCCATTCATCATCAACGTCTTTCTGGCGCCAGCTGACTTTGTACTGAAGCCCTGGTCCGTTAGACTGAAAACCTTTTAAAGACTGAAATGAAAAGAAATATTTTTAAAAATATTCTGAAGCATCTGAAAAATGTGAACTTACAAGGAAATACATTGATTCTTTTATACAATGTCACTGAAAAATTACTACTGTATTCTGCAACAGAGAAGTAGTGCTGAAAGTTATGCAATTTAGCATTTACAGGAGGTCAGTTCAGTTGCTTTTCACGTTTTCATAAAATCACATTGAATGGTGATGGTGTCTACTTCTTACACAATCAGTACATTGTGATTTCTGTATATATATTTTNAGTACATTGTGATTTCTGTATATATATTTTGTTTTCAAATATTTCTTAAGAAACGGAAGAGAGAAAACCAGACTTACACCAACTCCCTGTAAAGAGTATTCCCTAGACAATATTTCTTGCCCGCAAGGGGAAATTGGTTTCACATGGCTCTCCTTGAGCTCCTGACGTGATGGTAAGGGCATGATAAAGAAAACTTCAACAGAAGTTTTTTAGTGGGAAAGTGCACAATGACTAGTTTATCACAAAAGATGATAGTATAAGTAGGATTCATATTAGAATTCACTCTAAAAATTAGACTCTGCTTGAAATAAAACCGATTTATATATTGAAGTTTTCCTAAACTGGCAGCAAAACATCCTGTATTACCTAATTATTGGACTATCTTGAGATATCACTCAAGGAAAATATGCTCCCCCTTAACTTACTTTCATAGTTTTCAAAAACATTCAATTTTTTCATGAAAATTAAGATGGGAACATTTCTGAATTTAGCTCTTTTTCAAGAATATTTTAAGCAAGCAATGCATTGGTATTCACATTGTCATTTCACAAAAAAAAATGCTACTCACAAACTTGAAAACAAATGAAACCTTGAAAACAGACCCGACTTACCTCCCACGTTATTACCAAATTATCAGGTTCTGAGCCTATCCCTTGTACATTAGTAGGATTTTCATCAGGGCCTAAAAATAAAACATTTACACATGAACAAGAATGGCTGCCCTGTGATTCCAAGCAAATTCAATGCTATTCATAGGAGAAATGAATCCCTGGTAAGTGGGAACAATTATTTACTTGCAGATTTGGTCAGGTACTGCTCAGATGGTTCACTAGGCTGACTTCTGCCGATCTTATTGACAGCTATGACACGGAAGGAGTAGTTGACATACGGAGACAGCTTCAACTGCACCGTTGTCTGCGTTCCAGGAACTTCCGTCTGGTAGTGCCACACTCCTGGTTCGTGCAGCGCATCTTCAAACTCTATTACAAAATCTGTAAGGAGAAATTGAATCCAACTTTATATCAAAACTTGCAACAGCTTCCCAGACAAGCACAAGCCTTTCTGAATGAGCTAGTCAGAAGGGGCTGCTCCAACCAATGCTTTTAAAAATCATGGAACTTGACATGTAAATACATACACCACAACAAAAATCTATAATGTGGAGATCAAAAGTAGAAATATAGGTAGAAATATAATAGATAATCCCTTACTTTTATCCTTTGCTATTGTTGCTAATGCAGCCATCTCTCAGATAACACATTATTACAAGAGCTCTCTCTCAGGTACCAGAATTTAATTTAATGGGAACACTTGAACTATCACAGCAAGGCAGTGGAATTTGACTGCCAAATATATTGTTCTTAGTTGGATCAAGCAGACAGCATGCAATACTCGAATAAATTTAAAACTCCCTGAATATTCCGTTTTCCCCAACAAAACTGGCATAACGAAAACGAAATATTTAAAGTCAAGAACCTATACTTGAGGAAGGTTTATGAGAGCACTTTTCATTATCTTCAATTAAGTCAGGGAATATGTGTTCAGAAACTAAATTTCTTGAGAGTTCTCTGTGCGAATGTTATGATGATTACTGTTAAGACCCTACAAAGCATACAACTTCAGGGATAAATAGGTTTGTAGAATTCCAAAAAGAAAATCACATTTATTCTGAAAGACAAAAGGACATTTGTTTCCAGATGTGAAAAAGCAAAAAAGCCTTGCTGTAAGATATGAGATATGACTTCTGAAAGACTTAGGAGGAATTTTTAGGACACAGTAAATAAATGGGAGAAGAATGTACAGTCTGAGCACATTCCACAGAACCTCGAGCATCAAATATTTGTGTGTTGTGCAACAAGAATTTTCCTTTATCTCATGTATAGGTGGGGACAAAGAGACAGAATATGACTCAAGATACATCCTGTTTGCACGACTAAAAGAAATTGAGTGGCATCAAGAGATTTCTTTTAGAAGAATACTTACAGCACCCCATAATAAAAATGCACAACAGTTTGAGGAGCAAGATGTAAAACAGGTAAGTAGGACTAATCACAGCCTTCTGGACTTAAGGCTGGCAGATTTCATTCTAACCCCAGAAGTAGGAGAAAGAGGGAGAATTGACCCCAAATTACTGTCTGAACTACTGCTGCTGTTGTGTGCTCATCGATACACGTCTTGGGATGGGATGTCTTCTGGACCAAAGCTTTGCTGAAAAGGTGAGAATATTACATGCCAAAAAGGTTTTCACTGCTGTCCTTTCCTTATATGGGGTGCTGTAAGTNNNNTTTTCCTCCCCTCCCCCTTCTTCTCCCCCCTGCCACTCTAGTAGGATAATTTATAGGCAAGTTCAGGGAAAATAACTATCTGAGCTTTCAGAGAGATTCTAGCATGTCAGTCATATTGTGCAAACAGATCACTCCTAATGAAGTGCAATCCTTGAGTCTTCACATGCACTTTGAAGTGATAGCAGCAGTAAAAGAAATAGGCTTCCTTAGCAAGCAAATGCCTTATTTTGCAGGCTCCAAGAGGACCATGCAGCAATATAAATTGTATTATAAATAAACCCAGCACTATTTAGTCAGAAGAGTTCAGTTTCCAATATCAGAGTGCATGCAGTATCTCATTCTAGAAAAACCTGCAGGAGACAACACTGCTTAGTATTAACTTCTTTGGAACAGTGTGATCTCATTCCTACAGAAAGACAACACTTGTGTCTTCTGGTGTGAACAAAATGAAAATACTACTATAAGTATATGTATATGAATAAACTATCCAACTATTTACATTGATCTTCTATATTTTATATTTTAAGGTATATTACTAGCTGATATACATTAGAGATGCCTGAGTGTGTAACATTTCAGAAAAATCACTTAGTGTTTCATTAAAATGCAGTCAAAATCTGTGATGTGTTCTGAAACTTGTGGAATTCTGTTTTTTACAAATCTTCCTTTCCAGATACTTGATTCTTATGGTTTGTTTTCAGTGTTGATACTGTCCAGCATTAGACCCTGGACAGCAACACCCAGTAAGTCAGACTAATTCATTCCATTCCAAACATAACATGTTCACCGGTCTTGGTAACTTGTGGTAGTTATTATCTAAAAACATACTGCATAAATAATGAAATAATTGAATTAAGTTGCTCATAGGGAAAAAGTAATACCAACATATCTTTCTGATCCCATGATCTTTTGGAAAACAAACATTAATATCTTTGTTCCTTGCTCCTAAATTCTTGCTCCATCCTCTCTGCTTAATATAAGCAAGAGTGTCTTTCATTATGTTTTACTGGGAAGAATAACAGCATTTAAGACCAACTTACTGTCACAATATTTATAGATACTGGATTTTTTGGTTTATGGACATGGTTTATTCTTTTAACTGTCTAGACTAGGAAAAAAAAAAAAACCAAAAAAGCTATCTACCTTATATTTTCATGAATAATAAACTTCTGCAACAGTAGTGATGGATAATCACTGATGATAGTGGTACTGATGTTATTTCAAATTCATAGAATTACAAAAGAGTTAATGCAAGATGTTAATAGCTCTCTCCTTCAGAAGCATACTACCAATGAACAAGTCTGCTCTCTACATATTCATAAGATTGGACCTTGCCAGACAGACCTCATATCAGTATATATAACTTCTATATTATCTAGCACAGGTTTTTGAATAAAAAGGCCCAGCTCTTTTGGGCAGCAAATAGGTCTTCCTGCTTGGCTGTACAGTAGAGGACATTAAGGGTATGTTATGTAAATAAATGGCAGCTGTAGAGAATTAATTTATGATTTTTCCACGCTGTACACAAAATTTATTCCAGAAATCTTTGGTATTTGAGAACAATCAAACAACACTGTCAATGCACTGCAGTAGATACAAACAAACATACTTGTAATGGGACTGTTGTTTTCATCTCCTGGTATCCATGAGAGTTCAATGCTTCTTTCTAGCTGACCTGTCAGTTCCAAGTCAAAGGGTGGATTTGGCCGAGCTGTAAATCAAATGAACACAAAGTAACCACACCAGAATATGTAGTTTTGTATTTGAAAAAAATCTTTACATTCCCATCAAAGAATTCCACAAATACAGCAGGGCAGATCTACTCACTTATGTAAGTATGACTTAATGACCATTAGCATGCAATTGTTACAAAACAGACAAAAATGGAGAACTGATGTAACCCGGAAACTTCTATACATTAACAGGAATTGGTATTTATTTTTATCTGTGTCTGAGTGCACTGCGATACAAAAACGTGACGAGATGCAAGGAATTATGAAATGCATGTTTAGTTTATCTTTGAATGATTATGGGTGGTTATCTAGTGTAAGAGACTTATACAACATGGAAAATAAAGAAGCATTCACACCACAGAAGCTTTTCTAGAACCACTACATATATTTTTATGTGAATGCAAAACAAGTATACTTCAAATCAAAACTAATTGCAAGTTACTAAGTTATTTATTTTTTGCTGTTCTTTTAAAAAGGTTCAGAAATACCATGCAAGCTGTTATTATACATCCTTATAATGCATAAAGACGTAATTGTCTGTTCCAAATTCATGGAGGTAATTTATTATATGATTTGTTACACATAAATCAACACTAATGAGTAGGTTCATGTAAGAATACATAAACATTTCCACTGAATCTTTTTCACTGATAGGATTTACATAAAAGTGCTTATGACTCTTATACTTAAAAGTGTTTTAGCTTACTAGTTTCCCTTGAACCCTCAAATTCAGAAAACATGCTACCAAATTGAAGGCTTTATACCATCAAATTTAAGACTATGCCTGACTAACAGGTTTTTCTTTTTTTTTAATTTCAACTTCAGTTTTAAAATCCTGGTGATTTCATCAATTTTAAGTCAAACTGGTCAATATGGTCATATTCATCTTATGAGTGGAGTAAAATGCAGATAAATTATTAAATAAAATACAGCAGGTCTACAAAGCTGCAAAATCAGTGTTAACACACAACATAATTTGGTTGGTGCAATGTCTTTTATAGTGAATTACCTTTCACCAAAGAGTTGGATTTACCTTTTAGATATTTCATTTATTATATAAATAATTTAGATTACAGTGTAGTCTATGAGAAGAATACATACTATATACATACTATTGCCATACTATAACCAATCTTAATTAAAAATAATTTATCTCTGAAAATCACTTATTCCCTAAATATAAAGCAACCTGCACTGTAACATTCTAAAGTCCAGTACTCCAGTAGTGAAACAGTTGGTAAAATGGGATGAAACCACACAAACAGATACAGACACACACGCACGCACACACACAGAGGAAAAGAGGAAAAAATAGGCAACAAAAAATTGCAATAGGCAAATGAGAAATATATCTGCTTGATGATGTAGAAAGAGAACTTTGTATTAGTTTACCGTAAACGATAGCTGGTGTTGGGGGAGCAGCTGAAAAGAACATTAATATAAAGGATTTAATCAGTTAGTAACCAAAGAAACAGAATACTGTAGGTAGTTAAAGACTATAGTTACTAGAGACAGAGAAAAGTTAACTTATTTAGATTAAATGGTTAATTTTAAAAAATACACAATAATTTTTCACAGAAGAGCTAGAAAAGTATTCTTTAATATTTTATTCATTTTTTAAAATAAGGATAGATCAAGAAAATAAATAAAGTAAGCAATCTTATAAAAATGTCTAAATAAGTACTAGTTGTTTGGCCTAGATCATTCCTAGATAGGCATAAGATCACAGCAGAATTTTAAAACACAAACATACTTGACTCAGAGTCTCAGCTTGTACTCACATAAGATTCATTCAGGACATCTACTTAAAACTTTCTTACAAATTGGAGAAGGGGCAAAGTAATATATTTGGCAAGAATCTGCAATCATAAAAACTTAACAGAGAACTAAACTAAAAATAAAATCCATGAGAAGTCATACAACCAAGTATGCTCAGTCTTTCTGAAGCATAATGTAGTTGTCAAAGAGATCCCTGAGATAACATCCTCCCAATACAACAAAGACATGGACCTGCTGGTAGGAGTCCAGAGGAGGGCCACTAAGTTGACCAAAGAGCTGGAGCACCTCTCCTATGAAGACAGGCTGAGACAGTTGGGGTTGTGCAGCCCAGAGAAGAGAATGCTCTGGGGAGACCTTACTACAACCTCCCAGCACCTGAACAGTTCTCAAGAGAGCGGGAGAGGGACTTTTCTCAGGGGCAGGTAGTGCTGGAACAAGGGGGAATGGCCTTAGCTGAAGCAGAGTGGGTTTATGCTACACATTAGTAAGACATGTTGTACCGTGAGTGTGGTGAGGCACTGGAACAGGTTGCCCAAAGAGGTTGTGTGGAAGATGTCCCTGCCCAAGACAGCAGGGTTAGAACTACATGAGCTTTACGGTACCTTCCAACCCTAGCCATTCTATGATTCTAAGATGTTTATGTTCAAATACCCTGCAAAATTTAATTTACTGTAGCAGCTCAGATGCGGTCAAAATAAAAAACTTTACAGCACAAAACTGAATCTGTCCCGTAGCTACTGTTTTCTCATAAGCAGCTGATTCAAATGCAAACTGTAGGGTGAGATTACGTTTTCTAAAAACTGAAACACATTTACACATAGGTGGCATTTCCTTTATCCTGTCATAAAAGCCAAAACTATATTTGTGCGTTTCACTTTAAATCTAATGCTGTTTCATACTTAACAGTAGAAGTTTGAGAGTATTCTTACCAACAACAGTAAGCACAGCACTTGCTGAAACACTGTCCAGAGTAGTATTAACTGTGCAAGTGTATGTTCCATCATCTTTATCAGTTACATTCATAATGGTCAAGTTGTCTTTACCAACTAGGAACCTGTAAATACAGTAGATTCAGCCACTGATTTTTCAATAACTGGCACTGTTATAAGAAATTTGCGTAAAATATTATCTAATCCCATATACTTGTGTATTTCAGCACATATCTAAACATCTATGTTTACCCAAGTTAAGCTATGGGACCATGTCAGCTCTTTTTTTCTTCATCTCTCTTGACCATCTTCCCACAGTAATTGTTTATTGTAATGTGCTTTTCTTTCCAAATACATTCAAACTAATTTTAAATAAGGTGATCTAGAGCAAAATAATTTTCTGTTTGGCCTCTTACGTCAATTATCTTTACCTTGCACTTAATATATACGGTCAGTGTGCACAATTTGTATAAATGTTTACATCTAATTTTATTTAAATTCTATCTTAATATTTTTGTTACACTAGGTAAGTCCTTTAGTCACCAAATATGGGATAAATATGGTGTTTATCAGTCTTCTTTGGAAAATGGCAATAGGTCAATATGTTTCTTTCAAAGATCAGGAAAAGGTGCAGATAAAAGGACCTAGAAAATGAAAATAAAGGAAAACTATTTGGTCCTTACCTTTCATCATCTGGCAGTTCATCATTATCCTTCAACCATATAACTGTTGGCAGTAAGGTAGAATCATGTTTTATTATACACTCAAAAGAAACCTGGCCATATCTCTGAATCACTTTGTATTCTGGCTGTTTAATGATCATTGTTGGATCTGAAATTTAAAATTAAAATTAGATATTTAGAAAGTCTGAAATTCTGTACTAATCAGTGATGAAAGAGTGATTAATTTCTCACCTTTAATTTCCAACTGCACCTCATTTTGTATCTTTCCTAATTCATTCCTTGCTACACATGTGTATGTCCCAGCACTATCCTTCTGAGCCACCGGAATTTCCAAGGTTCCGTTATCATGGAAAACGTATTCATTTCCACGCAAGATGCTACCTTTCACTCCCTTAAACCTTTATATAAAAAGTAATATCATTATCCAGCAGCGTAGTTAAATTCTGTATGGTTTTATTATCATCAATAAAATACAAACTTAGGACTGCCACATTAGAAAACAGAGACAGAAGAAAATAGAGACACAAAGAAATTTAAACTTGACTCTGTAGGCGTAACTTTATTGCTGTTACGTTAAGTACATGCAAGATTGTATTAGTGAACTGTAAACAGCATATATTTTAAAATACACTATTTTAAAATGGCAAATATAGTTAAAACAGTTTTAAAGCTTTAAGTGTTTGTTTCCATAGATATAACTAGCTCATCTCCTGTACCATAAGCACAAGTAGAGCTTACCACTCTATTTCAGGCTTAGGTGACCCAAAATAAGCACAGTCTAGCAACGCGGGACTGTCTGTGATAACTTGATAGAGTTTATTAGCAGGAGTTAGAATTCTTGGTGGCTCAGCTGAAAAGACAAAGATATCTGCATATAGGTACAAAGATACAAATACAAAATACAAAGACATCAAGAATGGCCTAAAGAATTACATGTAAACATTCTTCCCTGAGATGATTTCAGGTCTCAGTCTAGGTTCAAATACATTCTACTGGTACTAGCCTAAGGAAAAGTTAATGCAGGGAAATTATCTTGTGAAAAACAACTGTTTCTTGCCTGTTTACAAGTAATAGTGATGGACACCGAAGGCAATGATTTCAATTGGAAAATTTAAATCAGTATATACTTCAAGAAGATAATCTCCTGGGAACAGACTGAACAAACAAACTTGCAGGCAGAAAGAAGTTAGTGTAACACCTACATCTTCTTTCTTTTAAAAGACAGTGTCAATCAACACATCTGCTGGTTTCTGCAGGAGAGTCACTAGAAGCAATTCTGCCCAGGATTTTGCTAAATTTAGTGAGAAGAATTAGAGGGGCCACAGCATTTTGTAATCAGAAACATGCTAGGGAGGCCTTTGAAACAAATATATAATCATGTCCCCTTGCAACAGCAACTTAGAGATCATCTATTCCACTAATCCAAAACATCTAGACTTGATGAAATGGTATTGAAACGTACTAACCTAAGCGATAGTAATTCCTGCTTGCCTTGTCAGGCTTCTGTTTGAGTAACTTACATAAACAAAGAGAGAGAAAATTTCTTCCAAGTTTTCCCAGCTTTCACATCTATCCTTCTCCCTTAGGAACAGTGAAAGTGGAATGCAGGAATGTCCTAGAAAAACTGAGGTATGTATACCCTTGCTCTTTACAGGAGCAGGGGCCAGGAAATAGATCAATTCCCAATGAAGACCTCAAGCAAGGCTTGAGCAGAGAGTCTGTGTGTTAGCAGGAGACAACTGAATACCCAAGAAAACAGAAAAACATAAAGTCTGTTTCTTACCCAGAACATTCACAAATGCATTTGCTAGCAAGTATCCATATTCATTAGAAGCATTGCACTGATAGACGGCGCTTGACCTTTCTTGCACATGTGAGAAAATAATGGTGTCACCATCTACCTTTCTGCTAGGATCTTCTGGGGCAACTGTTGGTGTAAAGGAAAAAGAGTTACTGCTTTTCCTAAACTGCTGTTGGAATGCAAGTTTTGTACTTCTGAAAAGAAGAAAGAATATGAAAGACCAATATGCCCTTTATGTTTTTTTCCCTGAGTGACTGCTCACTGGTAAAGATGTGAATTTTAATACAGTTTAAAAAGTTCTTCTAATTCTACTGGTATTAACTCAGGATGGTACAGTTCCCATTTTTGGAGGGGTTTTTTTTGGTTTGTTTTCCAAGGAAGTGAGGCTAAGATTGTATTTTGCATGCAATACAGAGGAAAAATACCAGTATGACAAGATTCAGGCAAATACAGTCAGTATCTACAAAAATACAGAATATTTCCGAATGTCAAAAGAAACTGCTGATACAATGATATATTCCTCTGTGACTTTTAAGTTTCAAATCAATTATTACACCATAAATAATTCTCCAAATATAAAAATAGCCATAATGAGTTGAAAATTATCTCAGAGTAAAGCATAAGCATTCTTTCACACAAAATCAAGAAACAGTCTTCACAGGAACAGAGTGAGTAATTCAGTAGGTGGCACTCTTTCCCTTATGTAAGAATTATACAGTGCCATTTCCTCGACTGTTCTGGAGTAGCCTGAGCTGTCAAACAGCTCTTGCATCCCAGAAGCATCCAGGACATAACTGAAAATAAAACTCTAAGAAAATACTTAAGAAGAATTATAGCTGTCAGTTGTGATAGAACTGGAAGGCTTTAGAGAGGTACAATGAAGAAAAAACTTAGCTTGTAACATCACACTGCATAAAATTCACATTCTATAGTTTAATATTTTAAGAACATATTAAATAGGACCAGATTAATGTATTAAAAAGCACATGTATTATTAATAGTGAAAATTAATAGCAAAATTACTGATCTACTAATATGAAAAATAGATGCCTATATACATAAATAAATGCATCCTAGTTTGGATGCATCATCAAAATTGACACCCTTATTGAAGCTGAAAACATAAGTATATTTGTGGAACACATTCTCATACAAGGAAATTCTTATTTGAACTCATAAAAAAGATCAATCAACTAAATTAACATCAATTTCTGTAAGTGACAGGAACCTTTTGATTCAGACAACACCTTAGTACTCATCTGTAAAGAAAACAGAGACATTTCCCCTGCATTATCTTAAAGCATCTATTACTGAATTCTCTACAAGAGAAGAAACCAGATGAAGGGGACCACAGTTCTGTGCTTCTGCTTAAGGGTATTTCCAGCTTGGGTGAAATCTGAGGCCATTTTTCATTTAAGTACATTAATTTCTGAACAGTTGCCTCAAGAACCAATTTTCCATTTCTGTTTTTCCTGGTCTTCCATCACTCTGAGTTCAAATCAACGTCACAAATTCAAATATTTTGGGAAAGGAAGAAAAGGGTACTACTTAGATTTTAAATGCTTATTCTCTGGACTTCTGGATTGCTGCCACATATTTTTCTTCTCCTTTGCTTTACTTCCTATTGTGTCCCACGCTTCACATTGCTTCCTCTTCTATGTAAATGGCATTTTCAGTAAAAGATTCATGGGCTGAAAATAGCCGGAGCAGGTGAGTAGCCCAGCAGGCAGGCAGTCAGCTGCGGGAAGCAGTCTGTTCCTGCATGCAAATCACAGCTAAACAGGAGACAGGCACAGCCGCACTCCCGGGAGGAAGAAGAGCTGCCCACAGCCATGCCAAGCACAGCTCCTTCCAGCCCTGGGCTCCGCGCTTCCCTCCACTCACACCCTCTGAATCCTGCAGCACTTTCCGAACCCAGGCAGGTCTTCCATGGTGCACAGACTGCCCCCTCACACACACTGCAACACATAATCCCTTACAGGATAGTGGTAGAGTCCCTCCAAGGAGATGCAAACCATTAGTTCAGTCCTCTATGACTGAAGGAACTGCATCGTAAAAGAATGATCTAGCCATTAAATTACCGTATAAAAATAGTAATTTTTATTATTATAATAAAATAATAAATAAAATAATAATTTTATTATTATTAGGGGTAGCATCTTCCCACTGCTGTATTTAAAGAAAAAAAGAGATATCCCCTTTCAGCTATCTGAAGGAAAGCAGGTAGGTGCCTGTTCTCTGAAGACGGCTTCAAGCTGGGGTCCCAGGAGAAAAGAAAACAGAAGTGTCAGATTAGCTGGTGCTTTCTCTTAACTGGTCTAGCCACTTGGATGTTGAAGGGCAGTGATTCAAAAGCTCCCTGTTAAGGCTGGCATCTATTCAACTGTTTGTTGAATACAGCTTCTTTACTGGTCTTAAGCACCCGCTGCTGCACTCACAGACATAGAAACATTCAGCTAGGAAGGGGCTTTTGGAGGTCATCTGGTCCAACCCCCTGCTCAAGCAGGGCCACTTAGACCCAGTTATCCAGAACTGTGTCCAGATGGGGGAAGGATCACCTTCCTCGACCTGCTGGCTATACTTTTGTCTCATGTAGCCCAGCATAACGTTAGCCTCTTTGCCACAAGGGGACATTGCTGGCTCATGGTCAACTTGGCATCCACCAGGATGCCCAAGCCCTGTTCTGCTAAGCCACTATCCATCTGGATGGCCCCCAGCATGTACTGGCACTAAGACTGTTCCTCCGCAGGTGCCGGACTTTGTTCCACAGATCACCCTCTCTGGGTTTGGCCATTCAGCCATGTTTCTATCCAGCTCCTGTCTGTTTATCCAGCCCCTACATCAACAGCTTGTCTATGAGGATCTAATGGGAGACAGCATTGAAGGCCTCACTGCAGTCCAGGCAGACATTATCCACTGTGGTAACACAGATTCTTTCCCATGGGAATTTTTCTCTTCTTCTTCCTGTGTTTTATAAATAAAGATAAAGTTTAGATGTTATTGAAACGGTCTCTGCGAAAGATGTGTGGTTCTAACCTGGCCACTTGGCCTAGGGGGAGGTTTTGGATTGACCCAATCGGGACGACCTTTGAAAAGTCTATATAAAGTTTTATAATTAAATAATAAATTCAGATTTATGCCACTTGACCGTCTTAATTCCTTCACTCGGCTAGCAGTTCAACAGTGACAATCCACCACTCTTGCCCTCATCTATCTGGCCACTCATTTCATCATAGAAATGTACCAAGTTGGTCACCCCTTGGTGAAGCCATGCAAGCTACTTCTGGAAGTGTTCTTGCCCTTAATGTGCCTTGAAATGGTTTCCAGAATTAGCTGCTCCATCACCTGCACAGGGATAAAGGTGAGAGTGACCAGCCTGTAGTTCCCTGGTTTCTCCTTCTAGATCTTCTTGAAGATAGTAGTAGAATTTGCTTTCCCTCCATCTTCAGGCACTTCTCCCAGTTACCATGATCAAGCAAAGATTATCAAGAGTGTTCTTGCAAGGCATTTGCCAGCTTAGTCAGCACTTGTGGCTGCATCCCACCAGGGGCCATGGACTTAGGTATGTTCCCTTTGCTCCTGACCTAATCCTTTTCCACCAAGGGTACATCTCATTCTAGTTTTTCCCCTGGTCTTTGGGACCCGGAATTCCTGAAGATCAGTCTTGCTAGGAAAAAACTGAGAAAAAATATGCAGTACTTCAGCCCTTTCCTTGGCTTTTTTTCCCCTTGTTTGTTTTTTTTTTTTAGCTTTTTCTGGGGAAAAGGAGTGATGGTAGGGCCACTCAAGCACTGCTTGTTTGTATTTATGAATATTCTGGTCACATTACATGATAGCTGCATGAAAAGAAGAAAATGCTTTTGACACATTAGACAAATCTGAATTTGCCACTGATAGGCAAAATAGCAAAAACCTACATAATACTTAAAATGGTCTTGTACATGCAGGATAATGAATTATGAGGATTTGCTACAGGAGTTCTGCTGCTGTAACAAGACAGGTGAATATGTCTCGTCTAACAACTGACATTCGCTCCTCGTAACATGGAATCTCAGCTTATGAATGTGTTTCAGTCCTTTCTGAACAAAGACCTGTTTTCACCTAATTTTTCCATCACTTTGTATAATGATACAGCTTCTTGACTCTAGCCATGTCCAGCATATTCTTGTACAGAGAAGGCAGAGGCTCCATCAGATACTTTTGTCGTAGTTAGAGATCAGCACCCTGAATAACTTCTGTTCATTGAATGCATACTTTAATCTGTTTCATAAACTTCTTACAGCCTAAGCGATTACTTTTGCTAGGATGTTTAAATAACCAATATGGCACCATTATTACTTTTTTCCTTGAAAAAAAAAGACAGAATGACTTGTGCTCTGAACAGAAGCAGTTAAAACACACCATTAGACTTAAAACTGGAAGGAAAAAAACCTTGATGACTGAAATGGCTAAGAATCTCCTTTTCCCTTTTATTACCAATCTCACTTGCTCCTCAGCATATTATTTTCGTGTGATCAATGAAATCTTTTTTTCCTGAGTTTCTGATTCTGATAGTTCTGTTGTCTCCAAAGGGACAGTATTACCTGCACTAACTACAACCATCCTTTGACTATTTTGTGCAGAATTGGAAAAAAAACCTGGTTATCAAAGGTTTTTCTATCTGCTGAAGTTCCTAGGCACGATGCAAAGTTCCAACACAATGACAGGATAAAGATCTTCCCAAGCAGTCCTCTCCTCTCCAAAACCCAAATGCTTGGGGCAAATTTCTCCCCACCCTCCCATGGCTGCAGTGAACAGCTTGTGGTATGGACTCCCAGAAAACATGATGGATGATGAATCTCTGAGCCAGGGATTATCAAGGGCTTTTGTGAAGGAAATCTAAGGGCTAATGTTTCTCCCTTAAATTCAGTGTGAGTACTCATGGAAACTAACTCAAACCTAGAGATTCCATGTGAAATGTGACATAACAAGAGAGGAATGTGTTAAAAGTAGATAAACAGCACCTCTGCACCACTTTGTATAAATCTAAGTGTCTATATCTAATATTTAATAGCTCATCATGAACTATAAACCACTGGACAAAAAAATTAGTCTTTTGTACAGTATTTGCAATGCCTTTCTGAAGTCCAATTATGAAAGCACTTCCCCTTCCCAAGTAATCTGGGTTGTTACTTTCTTAAAAATTGAGATCCTTTATGCATGGCTTCCGTTTTGTAAAACCATGCTGAATATCTAAGCAGTAAGACACAATGGATTATGCAGCGATATAAATAATGCAGATCTCGAGTGTTAACTGAAGCACAAGGCAACACAGAGTCACGGCCTAAACTTTCAATTGCTACTTGCCAAAGTAATTCTAATTGGCCTCAACAGGACTGTGCACATGAGTTCAAAATACTCCTCCTGTGAGTAAACATTAGGAGGTTAGGTTAGGTCCTTATCATTCCACCATGTCTGAAGCAGCTTTTTTATTAAGAAATGCCAGTGTTTTCAGCATGACTGTTGAAGAAAACTAATTAAAATATTACAGGGAAACCTAAAATCTTGCTTAAAAATATTTTTTTACTCAGATTATTGTAATATTGAACAAAATTCACACCATTGCAATTTTATTTCACAGATGCTTAACACACACTGCATTTTTCTCCATTTTTTTTGCCTTTTCTTTTTAAATAGATATTTAAGCCTCAGCCTTTGACTGAGATATGGACGAATGGTTCCTTCTTCAACATTCCCCCTTCCTTGTCTGACTCTATTATGGAAAAACAAAACTGGAAGAATTAAGTATCTCCCAGTTGTGCTTTCCAACAGAAAATTAAAGTATTGCAAACAGATTACTAGGTCACAAGAGGCACATTGTGGGATATATGATGACAGCAGGGCTTTGAAATTCAAATGTAGCTCTTTTTCTTTGAAATCCTGCCATGGGTGTAGTTCTCTCAGCACTGCCCTGAAGCTGAAACAGCTGCTTTAGTTTTCTTTTACAGTGGTTTCCTAATCATTCAGTTGGAAGATGAGGGGCTCAATTCTATAATTTAGTAACAAGTGAACAAAAAGTCACACTGTACTTGGTAATTTCCAGAACAGCTTTTGATAACTCAGAATAATAAAAAATCATGAGTCTTAAGAACTGCACTTTCTGTGATCATGATACTTCTCATACATGCCCTGACAGATGCAGTGTACTGGAGCATCCAATCAACTTGCACTTAAATATTTAACATGGATAAGACTTCAGCTTTCCTCAGCAGTGAAAGTGACCTTTAATATAAGGCTGAGCTACCCATTTATTCTTTTCCTGTGTTCTTTTCTTTCTTTTTTTTCCTCTACTGAGTTTGAATGGGTAATTTAATTAAAGTCTTTTAATTTTTGCTGAATTCCCCTCAACAAGAATTTGTGTACTGATTCCTCAAGGCCAGTCAGCCAATATATGCTTCCCTGGTATTTGGGAAATTTGGTGGGATACTGCAGCTGCTTCCAAGAAATCTGTTTGTTCATGCTTTACTGTTACTCTGACAGAATGCAGAACACACCATTGCTTTTCTGGAAAATGTACTTGTCTGTCATTTGAACAGCTTGTCCTACAGCTTTGATAAGGAAGAAGAGCAAGGCAAAGCTGACTTTCATACCCAGGTGAAAAAGATTTTACTAGTAAGGAGGCCTGAAATAATACTTGAACTACAAGAACTGCAGGATAAAAATCTCTTCCAAACAAATAAACAAAAAGTGAATGGTGAGTGTATAGAAAAGAGTAAAGGAAGATGAAACCACTAAAAACCCGGAAAGGAAAGTAAAGGACGTACCAAACTTTGATGATAACACATGCATTATGCATTACGATTTATTTCTTTATTTATAAATATATATACTACAAAATTACATTGCTATTTTCCTGTTTTCCTGTCTTACCATTGTTTGATGAGGTGATTAATGTCAGCTTACATAACTTATTTACCAATGGAAACTTCTCATTTTAAATCTCAGGCTGGAGAGCTCATCTTTCATTTAATTAGGATTCCTGAAATAGGTTATTTGCTAAATATTTCTATTTGTTTCAATATATAGCCTTATTTTGCCCCCCAAAGTTGCATTTTTCCCCCTACAAATGAGTTTAATCTCTTTCATATACCAAATACTTCAAGCATATCTAATGAGGGTTCTTGTTTACCTGTTGCTATTACCTAGATTCTGACTGTAGAGAATCCTACTCCATGTCCCAACTGGATGCATTATGATTCATCAGCAGACTTAAACAACTCCTAAACTTCTGAAAGTGACAGAAGTGACACTGTCATACTTTAAATAGACCAGTATTTTAGAGTACGTTTTCTCTCAAGAGCCAACAGGTGAGACTGTCTGGTTTTTTACTATGGTTTTGTGGAAGAGAAAGGATAAAGATAGAAGAACCAAGAGTGACTTTACAGGACAGGGTATGCTCAGTGCAAACCCAGCTGACAAGACACTGCAGGGTCCTCCAGCAAGTTCTTTCCAAGGCAAGTTGTCCTATATATAGCAGCTACCTTGTGTCTGTCATACAGCATTGCCAGTCATAGCACTGCAGCAATTAATTGGCTCAATCACCAGTTCAGGGCTGCTTCTCTTACTCATGCACACAGAAACAGCTGCTCCACTGCCTCAAGGATTCCTCTTCTTTGACACCTACTTGGCACAAACTGTTTGCCAGGTAGCTGCTGACACATTCAGGCAGTTTTGCTGCTGCAGCTTCTTAGAGCTGAAGCCTGGAAGGCTCAAACATACACTAAGCTGCAAATCCTGCAAGTGCTCTGTATATCCACACATGTGAGGACTTCACTTTTTATGTCACATTTAGGATTAGGCAACATTAGAGTTGCAGTGGGGCAGCAGAGATCTAGCAGACATGACTGCCACAGAAACACAGTGGTAACAATGACACCCCATCAATGCCCCTGGGAGAGGGACCACCCGATCTCTATGAAGATACTAGCAGCAGAATGCCAGACAGAATAACCAGGGGCATGGTTACACATTTTAGTTCTCTCAGACATGTCAGAGGCACATTTTGTTGTTCCGCTTTTATGAACCACAGTATTTTTATCACACCTTTTATGATTTAGCATTATCTGTCAGGCAAAAACTACACAAATACAGGCTCTTCACATCTGTTTGAAAAAAACCACCCTGAAAACCATCCTCATATTTTCTTACTTATGCTCCTGTAAGGTAATTAAGAATCTTACTTGCTATGGGGACACCATTTGCCAACCAGCTTATACTAGGCTTTGGATTGCCATTAGCTCTGCAGATCAATGTTCCATCTTCTCCGGGAGACAAGACCAAATTTCTGGGTGCTGTTATCCAGTATGGAGCAGCTGGGTTGAAGAAAAGAAAGACAGCAATTATTTTCCAAAATTATGTACAGAAAATCAGAAGGCACAGGCAGGGTAATCAGAAGATAATTCAAACAAGGTATGTGTAGATATAGACTTACAGCTATACTGTCACATTATATCTATCTATCTATATATATATATACGTGATACTCAATTGAGTGGTAGATCATATATTGGCTAAACTGAGCCTCTGGTCACCCTCTGAGATAAACAACAAGAGGTTCTTTGTTTCATTTAGGGTTGCCTGCTTGGAATCTAATTTGCCTTTCCTAAAGCAAGCATAATTTATGTGAATACGGCATTTGCAGAGACTACAGCGGTCTCTTGACTAATTTCAGAGATATCCATGCTCTTAGTAGTTAGGCTGTTACGGAATGAATTTAGGTTTGATTACACAGAGATTGCAAGTCAAGGGTGAAATTTAGAAATGGCAAAATCCTTGGTCTCACTCAATTCAATGGATGACTGCAGTGGGGCCAGATGTTTACCTGAGACAGATGAAAACACAGAGATCAAAATGCGTGAAACACTGTCCTTACTAAAAGAATTCACCTATTTCTCCATCCTTTTTTACAATAAATAACCACAACCAGCATATATTATCACATCTTGCAATTAATTTTCAGATTTTGGATTGACAGACAGATGCAAACAGAAAATTAAACTTCTCAGAAAGGAGATTAAATGTGCTCATAAAATGATGCTGATCTACAACAAAATAAATGACTCTTTAGCATGCAAAGTAAGCAATACAGCTGATTATTTCAATGACTAATTAACTGTCATTACAGCTTTTTGTTTCATGGTATTCACAGCATATTTATGATTCCTATTTAGACAAACATACTGTAAATGTTTTTAGAACTATAAGGCATCATCTTGGACAAAAAACATGAAGAAGATAGAAACCCAGAAATATCAGTAAAAGAGAAAAAGGAAGAAAAATGTAAGACTGTAAAACAATAGGAAAACAGAAGAAAGAAATAATCTGGGCTACATGAATGAAGAGAAGAAAAATGGAGAAAATAAGGAGGAGATGATGAAGAGAGATAAGGAGGAAGATATAGAAACAAGAGAAAGAAGCAGTCTAAGGACAGATAATCAAAGGATCGAAAATAAATGTAGTATTTGTGCAAACTAAGACATTATCTTATTACTGTTACAGTACAATCCCAGTTTAGCCTGATGCTTTACAAAGTAACATTAAAAGATGAAGA